>OX596270.1:7011225-7279225 GCA_951394255.1 Polyploca ridens | reverse complement strand
ATCGCATATGAGATCGTCAGTTTGTGTTGCAACTGTATTAGTTCTTTTGTATTCCGTATCTGGCACTGATACTGTTTCTATAAAAGGCGATTTGGTTTCAATTTTACTAGCTGGTAGGGTCAAATATGTTTGGTTCCTGTAACATCCTATTGCTCTGAACCTGTCGAATCTAGCCGCTTGTAAAATCGGTATTGAGGTCCGCGTCTCTTTCTTCTGCAGTCCATCGCCTTCAGAAGACGTGCTATCACAGAGTTTTCTCATCTTCGACTCCTTTCTCAATCTCCTCTTGTATTTAGCGATCTCTTTCAGTCTCCTTTCGTCTAATTTCTTAGGTTGATTTGTTGGTTTTTGACTGTCAGATTCGTCATCGCAGTTGCATTTATGTTTTCCGTTTTCGCTGCACGGTGTTAGCATTCTATCATCGACTACGTTAGTACCGGCACCGTCGTATTGAGGTCTTATACTGAGATCATTTAGTTTACCGACAAGCTCCTCATGTGTTATCGTCGGTATTTCTTTGCTGGTGCGTCTTTTTGGGGCGCAGGAGCATTTGACTATTGGTATATCTTCTATTCGTGGCAGACTTTGTAGTACAACTTTGATGTAGACGTCGCTGCCCAAGTCTGTGACTGGGAAGTTGTGGTCGGTCGGTGGTTTAACAAATTCCGCCATGTTATAGCTCTCGCCAGGTATTTTAATGGAGTAAACGATATTCAATTTGCGGAGGTCTTCGGTCAGTTCTGTTTCGTCGCAGTTCGCTTCGAGTTTTTTGTAGTTGCACGTTTCGCGGCTCAATTTTCTTCTGAAATTTTAGATAGGACATTATTGGGAGGTTAATAACACATCTAAAATTTGTTTTAGTTATGATAAAGCAAGAAAGACCATAAATTATTGGCGGTAAAATACATAAATGTCTGAAAAACCTCAATCATTGTCCCAAATCACGCTCTAATCCAGTTGGTCTTGTCTTTTCAAAATTTACTGTATATAAATTACTTCACGGAAACATATTTAGTATGTCTATTGATAGATATTCTTATTTATGATATATTATAAATGGGAAATTCTGTCTGGATGTTTTTTCTCAATCTCACCGTAACGGCTAATCGGATTTTCTTAATATTTGGCACAAAGATATGATCCAAACAAAATCATAGGATACCGGATTAGATCACTACGCACCTATCGGTTTGTTCTACAGCTGCACTTTAGGGCCAGTTCTCGTGTAGACTTCATGTGCTTACCAACTTCGGCCACATCATCACTACTGTGAGATTGTGGGCAGACGCAGACTTATACTTAAAAATATAGATGAAAACGCTATACAGTGTTATTTTGCAACCTCTAGCAAAGTTTTCAGGAGTTAATGTACTTGTAGCGACATCTATCAGTAACACTAAGATAGTTCACACACGGAAAGATAGATGGCGTGGCGCCACATTATCCTGCATCGCACTTACGAAGTATTCTCGAGAACCTGCATATATACAAGTGTCTGACATGTACAGTTGGACCGCGGTCCCCAGGTACGATCCCCCAGGCTGGCGGAAGATCTTTCCTTTTAAATGGAGGTTTCATCCACCTTGCACCTCCACTCATCATTATGATCAGCTTTTACTATGGTTGGTTATCCCCTGAAAATTTGGCTAGAGGTTGCAAAATAAATCTGTATTATTAGTTAATATACCTTCGTTCCGTGGTATTCTCCTCAGTCTTGGTTTCCTTGAGCCTGGCGTACCACGCGGACAGCTGTGAGAAGTGAAGCTGCGACCTCACGGCGTTGAGCAGCCACTGCGGGCTGATGAACGCCGTGGAGTCGTGGCTCCTGGAAACAGGACAATGGTGAACAGTTTTTGATGAGAACTTTTCAGAGAGGTAGAGATAAACGGGATTCCAGTTCAGAATTCGAAGCAGCCCTAGTGGGAAAGTGTATATCTTAACCCGTTGTTTCTCGCGAGACACGCGCGTCCTATTACACCAATCGATGTCATTGTTATTTTAGTAACCGCGAGCCAAAGTAAGTAGTGGTATTGTGTTCCTGCGGTGAGTAAGGATGCCAGAGCTCCATGAGGAGATGCCTAAACTCCTTCTCTGAACCCTTCATCAACGCTTACCATTATGGAAGCCGTATGTTTTTTTGGTCCGATAACAGGTTAGATTCCAGAAAAAAAAATCTTTAGTCAATTGAAAAAAAAACGACGATATGGTGTGTGGTGTGTTGAAGTTCTGCGTGACGCACGTTGAGGTACACTTTTTACTTAAAAGTTCGTCACGAGCCCCCCGCGCCCGAACTTAGACGCGCGTTATCTCTGTAATTTTTTTATGATTAGCTATAGTAAAAAATACGTGTCCAATTCCTTTTGTTAATCTAACTGGCGGACCATTTTTTATCCCATATTGTACAAGTTAGTCCAGTCGGAGTCAGTACTGTAAATGTGTGGTGTGTACTGACTTGTTAACTTGCGCCCTCATGGTCCACCGCTCGAGCAGCAGCGCCCGCTGGTGCGCGTGCTGCTTGTCGAAGGTACCTTCCTCCTCCACGCGGCTCAGCGCGGAGTAGCACGACGGGCAGTCCGGGGTCAACAGCACCTGGACATGGGGTATTTGTATTCTTCGATCCCATCCAGTACCCCAACGAGTTTGCTATGACCTTTCTGCCTAGCTAAAATCACTGGCATAGAAAAGCACAAACTGGAAATTTCATACAAAAGAGGTTTTATCAGCAAAGATTTTCATTGCCATTTATTGTGATATATTTTTTTTATTTCATTAATAGCGACATCTATCAGCCATCTATCAGTAACACGAAGATAGTTCACACGCGTAAAGATAGATGGCGTGGCGTCAGAATATACCTGCATCGCGCTTAAGAAGTTTTCTCGAGAATCTGCATATATACAACTGTCCGACATGTACAGTTGGACCGCGGTCCCCAGGCACGGTGACCCAGCCTGGCGGAAGATCTTCCCTTTTAAATGGAGGTTTCATCCACCTTGCACCTCCATACATTCCTCATAGAAAAATTACTTTACACTGTCCATACAAATTAAAAATTTTGGCGTATACGAGAAATAGCACAATAAATTCAATTGAAGTTTACAAATGGCTATCTTTTCTATCTTTCAAATGATGCCTAATACAGGACCTTAAATTTACATTGAAGTAGAGAAAATCTTTGCTGAAAACACCTATTTGTATGAAGTTTCGAGCTTAGGCCAAATTCAATGCCGGTCAGTGTATATGGCTTAAAAACACTCACCTCAATACAAAGCGGTATCTGCTCGTTCCACAGCGCGTGCACATGGTTGCTGAGTTGAGCCTCCACTCCTGGCTTCGGCTCCTCCGACTCCTTGGGTTGCACATGGACCTGCAATCAATGGAGTTTGCTATCACCTTCCGTCTCTTATAGAGACATGGAGTTGTCCAAAAACATTTGAGTTTCTTTCCAGTTCTGCGTTTGAAGGACTATCGTGGGAGCCCGAAAGGGAAATATTCCACTGAACCGGAATCTGTCTTTTATAGGTGTTACCAATAGTCCTCTGTGCAGGGTCTGATATGAGGAGAGAGAAAACGGCTGCCCACGTCATCCTGGAATGCGAGGGAGTGGCTGAGCAACGGGCACAAATCCTCAGACCAGGGAGATCGCTCTGCGAAGCCTGTGGACAGCCCAGGAAGGTCCTCCACTTCTGGGCGAAGTTTGACGTCTAGAGATAAAGCCCGCGTTTTCTTCACACAAAAATGGCCCACTCAAACAGCCTATTTGCGGAAAAGTAGATCCCTCAGCAAGTAATATACGATATACAAAATAATAAATCAACACAGAAGTGAAAACCAATTTTGAAGATAAATTGGAGCATTCATTTTTAGCAGACACAAACGACCTCTCATCCTAAACGCATATTCTTCCCCATTCCGTAACCCACCTGCTGGCTAGTTGAAGGCTTAGCGGCCAGCAGCTTGGCGTGCAGCAGACGGTCACGAGGCGCACGGGTGGCCGGGCTGGCGCTGCGAGCTCTGATGATCAGGCGGCCCAGCTGGAGGAGCAGGCCCGGCCCGGTGGTGGGCGGCGCCGGGAGGGTTTCGGAACTGTGCATCTGTGAACAGAAATGAGGTGGTTACTTTGGGGTTGTCTAATACTGCAGAATAAGAGCATCTAATAAGGGTGATGAAGGCCACAGTCCACCAAGTCATTTTAAGAGAGATAAGGCAAAACGAGTGCCCCTGTTCAACCTTTGGAGACAATTGGGGCAGTACCTTACAGAGGATTGCATCGCAACCCCCTTTTCAAACCAATTTAGGATGTTGATGAGTTTTACCTTCGTGTTTCAAACGTCTACAGTCACCACACAGGCCGGGCGGGCATGTTTGCCATCTTAGTGGTATATATTGGATATTTAGTGTCTAAAACTAAAGGCAAATGCAGGAATAAATGATTTATTTGTCGAGACCCGAATTGATCCTCATCGCAACAACTTAACACGTCCATCAATACCTGAAAGTAGCCGAACGAGAATCCAACAAAAGGCAGACTGCCCTAAAAAGCTTATATGCACGCTCGGAGCTGAATGCAGCGGCTGAGATCCGATATACGCTCTATTTTTACATACTGGGCGTTGGCAACAGCGGGTAAACGTGAAACTGAGGTTTTCCCTTATTGGATACTGTTTATTCATTTCAGCTGATTGAGAGACATTTCTGATTCTGTTGCAAATCGCATTTTAGTCACAAAATATCTCTTTCTTACAAATACAGGTCGTTGTTTTGGTCAGCGACGAGCGACTCAGGGTCGATAATACAAATGATACTGGTGCTAAAAAAAATATAAGAAATATACTTTATTTTTTTTAAATAATAAAAATTAAAAAATTAAAATTTTGAAAATCATGTAATAAGCTAAAGTGTAGACATAATACTCAACGGGAGTACGAGAGAGTAAAGGGGTGGGGCGATGGCGGCTTGCGCCTAGCTCTAGACTGTGCACGTGCCTAGTAATCATACTTTGCGGTAATTTTATTTCAAATTGAATAAGGTATTTCTCATCATATTTACAGTATTTAATGGAATTAAGTCCATTTTTGGGGAATATATATTTTGTACTACCGCTCCTGGGTCGCTTGTCGCCGACCAAAACAACACCCTGTATATTGGACTAGTGGATATGTGTGCTGTAGACCTCGCGCGCGAGTCTCGTTAATTATTTGGAATTACTTTGTCGATTCGGCCATTATGAAAAATTTCTGAGTAACTAACTAACAAAAACTGGGGGGCTTACCACAAGCTCTTAAAACAAGGTTAAAATAACCTTATTTGTCTTTTGTCCCGTTTTGACGCCGGATGTCAAAGAAAGACAAAAGTCAAATACTTGTGGTTCGCCCTCTGAATCGACAAGGGAATTCCATATAATTACCGCGCCTACTCACAAAATTTCATGAGAATCGTATGTCTGTCCTTTCCAGATATCCGGATGTCCGGCTGTTGTCCTACAGGTCGCATTTCTCAATTCTCGTCAAATTTTGTGAGCAGGTTTGGTAATTATATGGAATTCCCTTGTCAATTACGTTTTAGAATGTTTTCAAAATGGCTCTCGGTCGAAAAAGGATAGAATATTATTATTTCTAACACCCAGTTAGGAATTGCTAACTCCCAGACAAACCATGGTTTAAGGGAGTGAAAATCAATTCTATGATTTATTTTGAAACAATGGATAAAAAAAGCCTGCGAGTACATGCACAAAGAACATTTCCAGCCTCTTTGGCCTACTGACATATATGATACAACGGTGTGGCCACAAAACTGGGTCAGACGGGGTGCGGGGTGGGGTGCACTTAATGCATCGTGTCAAGGGCTTGTGGCCACGCCCTGACCCCGAACCTCTTTGTTGCTATGTGCTGGTTACTTACATTGCGATGGCAAAAAATTTGGTATGTTGAATCAATGGAGGTATGGAGTTTTCTTGTTTTGGAAGCGATGATTGTTTTTTCTAGGTCTGTGTTTGACCACCGTGGTAGGTGATGATGTGGCCGAAGGTGGTGCACACACAAAGCCTAGAGCAACTGGCTCTCAAGTGCAGCTGTCGGAACACACCGATAGGAGCTTGGCGACAGATTTACAAATTCATGATGATGTAAGCTAGCCGGGAGATTAACACAAAGGTAGTGTAGGATGTAGTAGGTTCTGAAATCGACTGTGTTTTTAATCAAAAATAAAAAAGTAATTTAAAATAAATTAAATCGACTTCAAAATTTATTTATTTATTTATTTACCTACTAACATCTACTTTTACAGGGATACCCTAATAGACTAGTGTCGAACTTACTTCAAAACTTATAACATTTCCATATAACATAAAATTTCAAGTGCTATCCTTGTGAATTCACTCAGAGTACAGTAGAATATGTCGGTTTCCTCAGCAATGAGATTGAGGGTGCGAAGAGCGCGCGTCAAAATAAAAAACGACATCAAAATACTCTAAAAAGTATGAAATATCTAATCTGACACTGATTTCGCTTACTTCAAATCAGTGTCAGATAAGATATTTTTATACTTTTTAGAGAATTTTGATGTCGTTTTTTATTTTTCGTAATTTTTAGTTTTTTTAAGTGTGACTAATGTTACGTCATTTATTTGTCATTCAGGTTTCCAAAATGTCAAAATATCAAATTCTACCAAAAATTAGTAACCTCAAGGAAGTGTCAGATTAGAGACCCTTAATTGTTTTTATTGTTTTAGCGTAAGCCCAATTGCAACCACTTTGAAGGCGGTTTTAATTTTTCGATAAAAACCTTACCCGGCATGAAAAAAAACTACCAAAGTTTCAGAATAGGATAAATGGTATAAAACGCATAAGTTACACAAACAAATAAACTTCTCTCAGACAGACAGACAACAACTTGACTACATTAGTAGATACATTCATTACCAACATTTGGAATCATTCCAAAACGTGTTTCCTACGGGATTGAAAATATTTCGTGGTTATTTATTTATATACTGCGGAAGCTCCTTAACCTATTATTTGTTTATTTTTTGCGCTGCATTCTTTAAGGCCTATTTTGGACGTATCTCTGTGGTTGACACATCATTGTATGCAATCATAGAGTAAGAATAATTTTTGCCATTTTCAGTTATATTTTAAGTTCTAGTCACAACAAATCACTTTCACATAGTCTTCAGTCGGTCACCGTCCATAAAAGTCATGTTTTAGTACAATGGTAGTTGTGCTAAAACTTTTCACGGACTTCTTGAGACAACTTGAAAAGGCACGATACACATGATTCATTTCATTTCACTTCACTGGTGCACATGGATTGATCTTTATTGGATAAAATACCACCGATAATATGCAATAAAACTCAAAATACACAAATTTATGAAAATAAAAATGAAAACGAAACGTCGTATAAAGTTTTGTTCAAAATACCTGTCAAATCGTGTACCTACTTAAGGTTCAAATTAGTTCGAATTATCAACACTTTGACAGGTAATTTGAACAAAGTCTATGGTAAGAAAACGCCTCATTATTCTCAGTAAAAGTATCGATAAAAAACGAGAAATGGTAATAATATATTTTTTAGTCGTTCAAACTATGAACGGTAGTTCGTTTCAAGGCAGCGTTGCACATACCTGTGCTTGCGGCACATATTGTAATAGTTACTCTATTAATATTCTTACTATTACTAACTCTATGCATGCTTATCCGAACGCGTCGAACGAAACGAATGTAAGAATTTGTATTCGAAATCTTCTCCAGATTCGGACGATTCGACGCGGGCGAGTAAGATATCATATACAGAATTCTAAAATTCGTTTCGTTCGATGCGTTCGGCGCGTTCGGCTCGGATAAGTGTGTGTTTACCTTTATCATCCGATTGGTGACAGAATTTTGGTGAGACGTCATGCGCAGGGGAAGTTTCTGACACAAAATTCTTAACAACTACAATAAATGGCCCGTGATAAGTCAGGGTGTTTTCCAATACACAAGATCTCAGGAGTTCGTTAGTAATAATATCTTATCACCTTATATTCAATTAAAATGATAAGATACTAATATTATGTTGGGTATTTTGACGCAATTGACGTGATACAACATTGATTTCCGCTATCTTCGCATTGATCTACTAAGAAAGGGTTTTTCGAAATTCCACCCCTATGGGGGTAAAATAAAGGATAAAAGTTTGTATGAAAGTCCGTCAGTTTCGAAGCTAGGATCTTCAAATTTTGTGTTAAGGCTGAAGATTGAAAATTAATGCATACGTGTCTCAGCGTTTTTATTAATTCCACCCTCGAAGCGGGATGAAGTTGTTTTGTTTTGTTTTATTGTTGTAGAAAAATATGTCATTTGTTTCCTGTAACATATAAAAGACGGACTAAATAGATTTTTTTAGTCATCTAGCCCATTATATTGGCCGTGACGCGATAAAAAATATTTCAACGACAGCGATAGGACCTTAGTCGCTAGTGGCGTCATCTGGTGTTCACAGAAACGGTAACCCTCCTTGAGTGATTGCCTGCAGTTGGTCTCAAGTGCAAGTTTCTGAACACGGCGGTAGATGCTTGACGACAGAAAAGTCAATGCTGCCCTCATTATTAATGCATTAGACCTAAAAACCGTGTCCCATATCGATATGATATCGAGAAACAATCGTTATCGCTTCGATTATTGCAAGGTCGTTTGCTTATCGATAATTTAACAATATCGATTGTGAGGTATTGCAGTCTGTAAACTACATGTTTAATACGAATAACCCATAGATCTCGAGAGATGGGCCGTGACGCTTGGATTTCGCTTAGACCTGATGTCCCACGAAACTCCCCACTTAATATCACAACTACACGTAAGCGAACGCCAATAGACCAATAGTAGACAATTTTTACTCACACAACCCAAGAACTCACTTGTTCGTAAGCGCTTGTAACACACATGCATGTATAGAGATAGATGGACGAATCGCATGACACGATTTTCATTGCATGTTCGAAATTAAGTTAGCCTTACGCTCCTGTAGAACTAAACAGCAATGTATGCACTTCATGTTCTTTATTCATGTTATACCTTGTAATGACCTAGCTAAAATGATTTAAGAGATTTATACTTTAAATATGTGAAAATGTTGATACTTAAAAGTGATAAGTGATACCATGATTCTTGTAGTTCACATGGTTTTGATTTTTGCAGTCGATTACTGAACAATACGGAATTTAAATAAATATCGTTCGCTCGCGCACTTACCTCGAATAGGTTATGGCTGACTCGATTTTTGCGGTGCATGCCGTGAACGCTGCATACAACTGTCTCGCGTTCCGCGTTAGACAACCTCTATATCGATCTCTATGGGATAACCTATAGATTACCTATAATAACTGGCTTCTTTAAACTTCTGTGCCGCGGTGACACCACATCTAATCTTTAAGCGAGCAATCATCGCGATCGACTCAGCGGTATAGACGTTAAAGAGTAACAGACAGACAGACAGAGTTTCGCATTTATTTACTTTAGAATCACAGATATAAATCTAAATAGATAACGCAAGTCCCCCATCCCACAGATATCGACTCCATCCGTATGAAAAGCAAGCGTGTAACTTTTTTTGTACCTACCATAATGTCACAAGATAAATTTAGTTAGGCTGGCATTAGATTATTAACGTGAAAATGAAGCTATCCTATTTTTCAGCTAAACACATCCCTCGCTACACATCTCTAGTGGACATGCAGCCTTATGCGAGTTCCCTGTCCGCGCGAAACAGTTTCAAAAGAAGAACATTGCGCCCCATTTTTGCACAGATTTTGACACGCGAAGTACATATCGCGGCATCTATTTATATGTATATCTGTGTTTAGTATAGATTTAATGAATATATTAATATTGCAACATTAACAATTGTGTGAGTAACATGTTTTCTATGGTGACAGCTGATAAGAAAACTGCAAAATGGTTGTGCAACCACAGACTTAATAATCAATTTATGTGGTAACAGCTGATAAAATGAGGTACCTATTACCGTCAGTACCATTATCTATTCTGTGCTATTACCTCATAATTTTATTATTATTAATAATTACTAGCTGTGCCTCGCGGTATCACTCGCGACATAGCCTATAATATTCCTTAAGAATTGGGCTATCAGATGCAAAAAGATTTTTTCAAATCCGACTGGTAGTTCTTGAGCTAAGCGCGCTCAAACAAACAATGTCTTACTTAGTTTCATCCGCGTTACCGGGGTAAAAAGTAACTTATATTATAGGCATACATACATAACACTCAGTGAATCACCCACAGAGAAAAGAAATATAAATTCACTCTTCCGTGGAATCACCAGTCTACAAAATCACGCCAATATGTTGCTCCGTTGCTTCGTGACAGAAGGACAAACAAACACTTTCACGTTTATAATTTTAGTAGCATAGAAATATAAACTTGGAAATTCAAGTAATCCAAGTAGTGAAATATACTGAGTTCGAACGCATTTCTTATCTGTACCCAAAATTGTATGAGTCACGTTTTATTTTTAACCTACTATAGTAGTAAACAAGCTTACGGGCCACCTATAGCTGTGCCTATAGGTAAGCGGTTATCGTAGCCTATGGACGCTTGCAACACCCCCTCCTAAACAAGTTTGTTGTCGACAATCGTAATCGTTAGTAAACGATCAACCTTTGTATGGGATTGACATTTCAAATCGAAATATCACGTGATTTTTAAGACTGCGTATAAAGCAAAATAACAATCATAGAATTGAAATTTAACCAAGTAAATAGTATTTAAATGAAAATATATTTTTATATGGGTATTTTCATTATATACGCGAGGGTTCTGCCTGAGCAAAAACATAATGGAATGAAATTTCCTCGATAGAAAAAAATCACAAAGCTACCTCTAATAATAATGAATTTTCGGTTTTATTCGTTCATGGTGTATCTAATTAAGACAAAAATTCGATAATAATATCATTAATATATGACCTAGGGCTGCTACAAACGATTTTTTAAAATATTCTATACTTTACGAGTTATTTAGATAAAAAGCGCTTAGTTCATTTTTGTTCCGCGGAACACGCTATCTCCATCTCATCTGCACGCGAAGATTAGACATAAGTTTGTTTCATCTGACATTGCCATATTTTTCTGGCTTGGTACGCACTCTTAACAATCTCTTATGTCAATCCCATACAAAGGTTGATCGTTTACTAACGATGACGATTGTCGACATAGATCTTGTCTAGGGGGGCTTGGGTATAACTCGCACGTGGCCTTCCTACAAAAATAACTTCACATTCTTGGGAAAACCAAAATTCTGAGTCATCTTTAAAAAGGAGGAGGTTCTATCTTCGCCCATACGAGTAGCGTAGGTTGGTAGGTATTTTATAGCCGCCTGGCTGGCTACCACCCTCAAGTTAAAAATCTGTCACCAGGCACCTTCCAGTGTGTTCCGACAGCTGCACTAGACATCATGGTCCTTTCAAAGTCAAAGCCATTTATTCAATTTAGGCCCCAGAAGGGCACTTATGAAGGTCACATTTACTGAAGTTACCACCGGTTCGGAACTCGGCTTTCAACCGAGAAGAATTCGGCACGAAACTCAGCAAGGTTACATTTTTTACATTTTGAAGTAATAACAAATTTTTCGCTTAAAATAACATAATAAACACTTATGTAATAATTATCATATTATAACAATAATATAGGTACCTACCTCTTATCAAAATCATCTGTTATTCGCCACGCGGCGGCCATGTTGCAATGCGACAAGGACAGAGATAACCGTACACGCGCCGTAAAAGCGAGACGCGCGATTGTTTGTCAACAAGGTGAATTTTTAAATTTAGAGTCACGTATTTCCGCATTCAGAATTTTTTGGTGGACTTGTGTACATTGTCCATTATCTAAATTTCCGTTGTCAAATAAAAATGAACCATTTTGCTACAGAATAAAGTTCACTTGTATCATCATACAATTAACCATTGTTTTAAAAGATAAACCTTATTGTAAAGTGAAAAAGTTCATTTTTCTTTGGCATGCTTAAACGTCAAATTCGTATAATGGACAAGGCAGGATTCTTTGATTCTTTGTTTGAATTTCAAAGTTCTATGAGAACGAACTTTGAAATTCGAACAAAGAATCAATTTTCAATTATGGTTAGCAAATTGTCACATGATAATTAACCTTGTTGCTTTATTATAAGGTCCATCTGTATAGGTACTTTAATCTAACAAAAAAAATGTGAAAACAGCCAAGTTCTTATTTCAGTTTTTGTTGTTACAACTTACAATAATTATTACCTTTTTACACCGACGTGTTTTTGGTACATTTACAATACACCTACCATATTATTTTATAGGTATAATAGCAGTCAAAATAATTTGTTGGTCACTTCTGCGAAATAATTTTATATGAATCGAGAAAAGATACAGTTTTTTTTTGTAATTTACTGATAAAATTGATTAAATATTTTAAATAAATACCTGTACCGTACGAGAATACGTGACGCCATTTTATGTTGCGCAATTCATAATTACGCGCAAAAACTACCAGGCTGTCAGGAAGACAAAGAGCTGGCTGACAAACACGCTTAATTTAAATGAAGAAGTTCTGCGATTTCAATTTGAATCTTATTCTGATAACGCTAAAGTTTACCGTTAAATGCTGATGATTTGTAAGCTTTCCACGCAGAAAATAAAGTTACAAAACCACATTACATTCTACTTTCAAATTATGATTCCTTGTTCTTACGAAAACTTGCACGTAGGAAATTACTATTTGATATAGTACCGAGAAAATTAGACTCTGGTGTAAGGTAAAGTATTCCTAAAACCAATATCCCGACGTATTAATTTTCAATGTCACTTTACATTATGCTGATAATTCAAGTGCGTGAAGTGCGCGATATATAGGTACTTATATTATATGTACATTTTATTTCACGATCATGTATAACCGTGCTCAATCTATAACAACGTTAAAAACAAACTTTTGTATGTTAATCGTAGACCTTCACAACATGCCAGCATAACGCAATAATTCTCAAACTCAACGATCAAATTCAAACTTTACCACGAACGTATTACGATCTACAATCAAATAAATTATACGTACGACCTTTGTATCACTACCGAAAGGCAAGGTAATCCGTAATGAAAATCAACTGATCTATTATGAACTTTAATCCAACGCATAAAAAGTTCATTTTGAGCGGACAGGTTATAGAATATACAGCGTTTTACAAATTTGGAATAATATTCGAATGCAACGTGACGTCACTCGGCCTCTCCCCCGACCCTTCTGACCTAGATCAGCTGTCGTCAAGCGGAAAATATCCCTGCGGATAGCAACAGGGAGCGCTTTAAAGCGCAATATCTGGTACTAGCATCAAAAAAGGAATAATTTTCACGATCGTTCAACGCTGAAACGTGTGCAATGAACGCTTGAAGCGTACGACCGTCTAATAATACGTGTGTTGAAAGTGATTTTTGTCGATATGGCGACGTATGGTCTAGGCTGGGTTGTCTGTGCGTTTGAACAGTTGACGCAAGATACCAGGAACCTTGGCACGGATATTGCTTTGCCGATCACGTTTTTAACACGCCACATTAACTTATATCTGTAATTTCGACCTTTCAAAATTCTACTAATTACAAACGGCTGTATTGTACGAAATTCAAAACAAAATGTCTGAATGACGTCACCTCTTAACAGTTATGCCAGCCTGGTACTCGTCCGAGCAACGATGACTCAATAAACCGTTTTTTTCATTGTTCAATTCCATAAAGCGAGCGCGTGGATAGAAAAACAGCAATGCGGAAACGTAGAAACATGCAAACAAACATAATGGGAATCATAACAAAGAATTAAACATAATATTTCCATTACCTGATGATACAATAATTAATGATAAGTAGATAATTAAAATACACTCATTGCAAGCAAAGATATTCTTTTTCGCACTAGCGTTTGTTTGCGGAGATGCTCGCGTAATATACGACTTGTTACTCTCTCTCATTTCTCACAGCATAATGATAACTTAAAACCTTTTTCAAGGAACTACCTAGGTGACTGTGAAAACTGCATCGAAATTTGTGCAGAAGTTTTGTTTCTTTTTATATCACTAAGGCAGAAAACAAGCATACGGCCCGCCTGATGGTAAGCAGTTACCGTAGCCTATGGACGCATGTAACAGGGTTATCACTATCAGGAATCACTTCACACACTTTTTGAAGAACCCCACCCTTAGGAAAACCACAGCACATTCCCTAGCCTGAGCGGCCGCGGTAGAAAACTCCATAGAATCCGCACAGTACGTAACCATTTCAGCTATGCTATTCTGTAAAAGGTAAATCATCTCGAAAGTCATCTCGCAACTCACCTCGCAACTCGATTTGGCGCTGAATTATGTTTCAGAATACCAAATCCTACTGAAAAACGTCAAAATACTCACCTGTCGTAGTTCATCTCACTTCCGTCACCATTCGGTGGCGCTAGTGTCGAACACACTGATTTTAAGAATATGAAACTCTAATCTCATCGCGGATTCAGAAGTGATATTGCAAATGAACTTTACAGAATAGCACTGCAGTTCCAATGTGTGAAGATGGATCGATCGCCAGAGTTGCGATGTTAGAAGTTAGCCGTGGGCATCAGGACAAACAATTCTTCAGAACACTGTCCGTTGTACAAGCGGTAGAACACACATATAAGGAGGTAAAGTCTCAGACTAAAGAGCTCCAAACCGTTTGTAAGCTCGGGATCGTCAACAATTATAATGGCACGTCGCCACAATACCACACATTACGTACGACATTACGTTCTTCACTTCTATGACGTAACGGATAACTATCCGTTACGTCATAGAAGTGAAGAACTAATTTACGCCAACTAACACGAGCAGTGGCGTGTCCGCAGAAGCAGATTTCCTCTGGCAGGAGTGACGTAACAGCAATACTTCGGGAATGCAATTGCTGTCAGTGAGATCAGAATGTGAATATTATGTAATGAATCTAAGCTTATTTTGAAAAGAGTAATTGCTGAGTTTATTGCCGGCTCTTCTCAGCAAATGCAACCTTCCGAACCGGTATTAGAATCAGACTATTCCCAATGCCTGCGAAGGTCTATTTAAAAAAAAAAAAAACTATTTTAGTATGAACACGTGTAAGTTCTACTTTAAAACAATAAAATTAATGTACGTGACATTCCAAGGACGTTAATGTTTGTAAATGAAATGAAAATTCTGTTCACCTGTGTCAATACAATTTCGTAATCAACTGCGAAGAGAATTGATTTGTTATGAAACAAAAATATAAACTACGTCACCTATTTACTTGAATAAAATATTTAGTCGCCTAGCTCCTGAACTAATAATAGACAACAATTTAGCATATTTTATGGACTTGGCGATCGCACTACCGTCCGCCCAAATTTTACTCAGGATATTTTTAAACATCGCTTGTTTTCCCAATTCTAAGTGTAAATCTATACGTACATACTAATAAACCAAAATGGTGATTATAGTCAATCAAAGACAGTTCGCTAACTAAAAAACAATTTGCAAATAAATCACGCTAGATGGCGTATCTAATATCGACAAATTAGATTAAACACTTTCTCTGCGCATCGCATGTTCAAAACACATGTCTAACCGATAGCGAAAAACGAGGTTGTGGTTTTTATGTAACGAACTTTTTATTTCGTTTACTAACACAATACAATACAATTAAGGTGCTTAAAACTAAACCCCAGAAATTCATTAAATTAGTGAAATGCTCATAGACATAAATCTAAATAGATAACGCAAGTCGCTCCATCCGTATGAAAACCCAAGCGTGTCACGTTTTTTAAAAAATGAAGCGAAACTACTTGTCAGCTAAATAAAACCCTGACTGGTCGACATGCAGCCTTATGCGAGTTCCCTGCCCGCGCGAAATCGTTTCAAAAGTAAAAATTGCTCTCCCTTTTTGGACAGCACCAAGCGAAGTACTATATATTATATATACCCGTTATCTATTTAGATTTATATCTGTCGAAAATCTAAAAATATTTACACTAGTTTTATCGCGTTAAAATAATAAGTACATTTTCATCACATTTTTGTACCTACTGATTTTGGAGCATATGGTATCGTTAATTACTGATTCTGAATATACTCTTTTCAGGTTTAGTAGGTAATGTGCTTAAAATAATGTTGTATTATCATTTATAATTATGACTTGATAACTACCAGAGTTTACATTTACCTGTCTATGATATACATAGGAAATTAAAAAGTACTTAAAAAAAATTACCTGATTTACGGCCTTACTCATAAACGCTATTTAACTAAATCTACTGAATAAATGGTCAAATAAATAACGTCACCTTGCTGTCATTGTCAAACAATTTGACGTTATTAGGTGACCACTTAATCAGCTTATTAGTTAAATAACGTTTTATGAGTAAGGGGGCTATAGTTTCGAGGAAAATTATTTATTTATTCTCATTAAATCAGAAAGAACTTGGCCCATCTTTTACACTTATGTTTTAAGTGCACGCAATTCGATTAGTTTAAAAAAGCCCTTTTCGGCCGCATAAAGATTTCCCGAGATGGAAGGACTGCAGGCATTATTCAACCTTATTCCACCATCCCCACTTTTTACACCGCACCACAATACGTCGCGGAAAATGTTCACACGTATTGTTGGCATACCGAAAATACGGACACAGCGTTATGCGTCCTCATTTATAATGCGGACAGCAAGGGAGTGGAACTTGCTTCCAGCGTCTGTTTTCTGACTCTTACAATCTAGGGACTTTCAAGGCCAGAGTGAAAAGGTTTCTTCTGGGTAAGCGTGCTCCAGCTCCAGCGGGTCCTTTAGACGAGCCATTTGTAATAAAAAACCCGAACCCCTAAGGGGTTAAATAGCGGATCGCTGCTGAGCAAAAAGCTAAAAGTAATAATAATACCTACTCACATCTTCATTCTTTTCCCGATTTACAATACAGGCCTCAATAGTATCAGCACAATTACCTGTAAACAAAAAAGAACTTTATTAATAACTAGCTAAGGACCTGCTTTACAACGCCTATCATCAGACGGATGCGCGGACGAATGTGACAAAAAAAAATGCAAAAATGGCCTAAATGGGGGATGGAAATCATTATGTTTTCTTCACAAACAAACGTAGTAATACGGGCCGTTTATTGTTTAAAATCATTTTGGTTTTTGGGGTTCCGTAGCCAAATGACAAAAAACGGAACCCTTATGGATTCGTCATGTCTGTCTGTCTGTCCGTCCGTATGCCACAGCCACTTTTTTCCGAATCTATAAGAACTATACTGTTGAAACTTGGTAAGTAGATGTATTCTGTTAACCGCATTAAGATTTTCACACAAAAATAGAAAAAAACAATAAATTTTGGGAGTTCCCCATACTTAGAACTGAAACTTTTTTCTTCAAAAATTATATTGAGGTTTCTAATATCATTTTTTTCTAAACTGAATAGTTTGCGCGAGAGACACTTCCAAAGTGGTAAAATATGTGCCCCTGTAATAGCCCAAGAGCCCACGACGATCTGACCTTCGTCATTTTATAAAACCTGAAAGTTTCTCTGTGTATGTCCCTAATAGAGGTAAGAACGATCCCCGAATATGAAGTTAGGATCGCGGTGGCTTTGGAAGTTATCAGGTAGCAAAGGTGTTAAAAATTGCACCTCAAATTCGTTAAAGTATAAAGGTCAGTTTTTATATATTTTATTTAGACTAATATTAGAAATCACGTCGTCCATTGTCAGACACATTGAATGGTGGAAACTCCCTGTCAGACACCCTAAAGTATTAAAAAATATTATTCAACTTTCGTCATTTTATAAAAGCTGAAATTTATATATGTTACTTGACGAACTATCAAACAATGATTTCTCAGTTGTCAGACACTTTCGATGGTGGCTTTGCCGTGTCAGACACATTAAAGGTCTACCGTAGGTGTGAGCGCGAGGTATATTCAATGTGATTTATTTTAGAAACGAAAAGAGATAGACCCATAGTTATTTCGGAGAGTTTGTAGATTAAATCATGAAATTAATAAATCATGCAAAAAAGTCTACATCAATGACCCAGTTTTAGAGTTACAGATCAAAAATCTAAAAAAACACTATTTTTTTGACCATTTTTTACATAATATCGTTATTTTTATTAGATTTTTGTTCCATATTTTTATTTTATTTCTACTTATCAACCAGATAAACTTTCTAGCTTTCACATGACACTACTTTGAACAAAATACACCGATTACTTAAAGAGAAACAAAGACAAAACTAAAAGATGAGCATTTCATTAAAAAATAAATTAAAGCGCCGAACGCACTATTAAGGTACTATTAGTATTTATTTACTTGGAGTGTAATGAATTAACGTTAATTCTCCCATAAGTACTAATTTATTGTAAACGCAAACGCGATAGGTAGTTTACTCACGTTAATTCTTTACACTCGGGGTACCTACTGAACCATATTTTCATTTACCACCATACCATATTTTCAAGGATGTCAGTTTTTATATATTTTATTTGGAATAATATTAGAAATCACGTCGTCCATTGTCAGACACTTTCGATGGTGGGTTTGCCGTGTCAGACACATTAAAGATCTACCGTAGGTGCGAGCGCGAGGTATATTCAATGTGATTTTTTTTACAAACGAAAAGAGATAGACCCATAATTATTTTGGAGCGTTTGCAGATAAATCATGAAATTTAATAAATCATGCAAAAAATTCTACATCAATGACCTAGTTTTAGAGTTATAGATCAAAAATCTAAAAATACACCATTTTTTTTTTTATAATCACCGTTATTTTTATAAGATTTTTGTTCCATATTTTTATTTTATTTCTACTTATCAACCAGATAAACTTTCTAGCTTTCGAATGACGCTACTTTGAACAAAATACACCGATTACTTAAAAAGAAACAAAGACAAAACTAAAAGATGAGCATTTCATTAAAAAATAAATTTAAGCGCCGAACGCACTATTAAGGTACACACGGCCACAGATCAAGCTCGACACCCTATATAACCATAACTACGCTACAGTCAATATACAAATACTCTAGAAAGGGATAGTGCAGGCAGACGTGGCAGGGCGGTGGTAGCGGCATGGGGGAGAGGGGACGGGGCGGTGTTAGCGGCACTTGCGCCGGCGCCGGCACCGGGCGGTGTTGTGCTTGGCGCTTACACACACAGGCGCACTTTTTTTTGCATTGTTTGGATTATTGTTTACTTTTGCAAGTTTTCTGTATTGGTTGCGTATTAGTATTTAGTATTGATGATTATTTTTTAATGCAAATATTTAAATCTATGTGATAGGTATCTATTTTCATTTTAAGTAGGTAACTCATATTTTTATGTTTTGTTAGTCACAAATTGCATATACTATTAAATAACTAGGTTTAATTGTTAATTCCTCCCAAAGACTGATTCATTTCTAAGTCATGATTATAATGATCTAATTACACAAATATATTATAGTAGCTTTCCCCACGGTATCACCCGTGTTCCCGGGATAAAATGTAGCCTATTTCTTTCTTCATACTATAGGCTAACTGCGTGCCAAATTTCATAGCGATCGGTTGAGTAGTTAAGGCGTGAAATCGTAACAAACAAACTCACATTCGCATTTATAATATTAAAGTTAGGAAGTATGGATTGATGTTCTTGCTGACATATTTAAATTGTGTTATTATTATTGTATAATTTTTCATATTTGTTACTAATGTTGATTCTTGAGTTAACCCGTTGGTTCTCGCGAGAGACGCGCGTCCTATAACAATTGATGTCATTGCTATATTTTTAACCGCGAGCCAACCGCTTAACTTATATTAGATTAGCTATGTTATTTTTTATAGTTATCTATATTTGATTGTTAATTCAGCTTCAGCCTAGCGATCGTTCGGAGACAGCTGTCATGCTATCAATAAAATGGACCCCTCCCATTTTATTACTCTGAACCTTATCGATGTGAAAGTAAGATCGAATGCTTAGGACATTATAAATAAATGTTTAGAATTAATTTGTAATTTCAACGGATTTTATGTCATAAAATAATTAATTTTAAGCCTAACTCTAAATCTGTGAGTTTGACTCTTTTCATTCAGGCACTCAGCTATATATTTTGGTTTGGCACTACCTATGTCATCATATCAGCACAAAGATGTCCACTGCTGAACATAGGCCTCCCCCATAGACTTCCACAATAAACGGTTTTGGGCCGCTTGCATCCAGCAGCGCCCAGTGACTCTGACCGTCGTCGGACCCAGTATACAATAGTAGTCTTTGGTCGGACCCCCCTAAAAAGGAAGCTAAAGCAATTTTGGTAAAGGAATTATTTTTTCAAAAATAAAAGTAGCTAAGTTACTCGTTATAACATCAGCTATAAACCGGAATAGACAGACAAAAATGTTTAAAAACTCAATCCGATTTTATTCAAAAAAAAGTTGAACTCACATAAAAGCTTGTTGCAATGCAATACCCGTGGCAATACTCTTTAAAAATTGGAATGTCCAATATAAAGAATATTTAAATCAAAAGCACAATACTCCTTGTATTGATATCAACTTTTCAACCCCGTAGGCGATGAGTTTCAATAAAATACGAAACATATCTTCCATCAATTCTGTTAAAGAATGTTTACCTATGCAAAAATTAAAGTAGATTGAACTAAGGAATCACGTTGTCCCATACAAACTTTGCCCCCGTTTTTCACCTCCTTAGGGGTAGAATTTCAGAAAATCCTTTCTTATCGGATGCCTACGTCATACAAAGAACACACGCTTCAAGTTTCAGGTCTCTACGATCAGCGGTTTAGTCTGCGCGTTGATTCATCAGTCAGTCATTCAGAAAAAATCATTTTATATGTGATACAGTTTCTCAATAATCGTCGTTTTTGCAAACACGAACAAATAAAGATTGAAAATTATGGATATACCTAATTACTAAGCTGTCGCGGTTTGCCCCGCGTTCCCAATGTAAGAAGTAAGTAATATATAATAATACTCGGGGATAATGTAGTTTCTTATAGGTGAAATAATTTTTCACATCCGATTGGTAGTTCCAGAGATTAGCGTTGAAAAAGAAAATCAAACAAAAACAATCTTCAGCTTTATTATATTACTATAGATATTAGTCTCGCCCGCCAAGAAAACAATGTTTTTTATTTGGTCTGTGTAATTTAAAAGCTGTGATATTATCTAAAAGTATTTATTTAAAAAATATGATGTAAAGGGCACATTTAATCTACATTAAATGCATAAGCTAACGAAAATATTTAACTGGATAAGGATCAATACTATATTGGTCAAAATCGCTTAGAAAATAACCATTTAAATATGAATATTTTTTAAACATAAAAATGGTTACTATATTTCAACTTCAGGCCTCAGGAGAGATTGGTATATGACACCGCGGATTTTTTTGAAGACAATTTGAACACCTATAATTATCTAGGATATCATTTTGTTCTATCATCAATAGTTTCCGCAGCGCACGCGATATTAGGGATTTTAAAGGTATTTTTTTGCACCTTGGGTTATATTATTAGAGTTTACATAGGGAACCCTATTTTTTGAAAATAAAATATACTAAGCGTATACTATTGCTCATGAATCTGGCTATCGTATACAAAAAAAACGAATCTAACTGGTAGTTCCAGAGATTAGTGCGTTTAAACCAACAAAAATCTCTTCCACTTTATTACATTTACTAGCTGTCCCCCGCGGTTTTACCTGCGTTCTCGGGATAAAAAGTAACCTGTAAATGTAGAATACTTGGGGATAATTTATCGCTTCCTATTAGTGAAATCATTTTTCGAACCCGACTGGTTGTTCGAGAGATTAGCCCGTTTCAACAAACTTACAAAAAACTCTTCCGCTTTATTATATTATTATAATATAGTGCGTATCTCATATATCGTAATTGGTAAGTCTCGCTCGTCACGCAAACAACAAATTTCAATACTATATTGGTCAAAATCGCTTAGCAAATAACGTTTTAAATATGAATATTTTTTATTCATTTTTAAAACATAGAAATGGTTACTGTATGTCAACCATGGGAGATAGGTATATACCACCTGAAACTGTTTTGTGGATATTTTGAAGATCTACAATTCCCTAAAACATTATTTTGTTCTATCATCAATTGTTTTCGCAGCGCACGCGATATTACGATCATACGTCTTGTATACACCTTGGGTTAGATTATTGGCGATTACGTAGGAATCCCTATTAAAAAAAATATACGTGATTTCTAATAGTATTCCAAATAAAATAAATAAAAACTGATACCCTTGAAAATATGGTATGGTGGTAAATGAAAATATGCTTCAGTAGGTACCCCGAGTGTAAAGAATTAACGTAAGTAAACTACCTATCGCGATTGCGTTTACAATAAATTAGAACTTATGGGAGAAATTAACATTAATTCTTTACACTCCAAGTAAACAAATACAAATATGGCCTTATGGCCTGCGTTCGGCGCTTTAATTTATTTTTTAATTAAATGCTCATCTTTTAGTATTGTCTTTGTTTCTCTTTAAGTAATCGGTGTATTTTGTTCAAAGTAGTGTCATTTGAAAGCTAGAAAGTTTATCTGGTTGATAAGTAGAAATAAAATAAAAATATGGAACAAAAATCTAATAAAAATAACGATATTATGTTAAAAAAAAAAAAACAAAAAAATAGTGTTTTTTTAGATTTTTGATCTGTAACTCTAAAACTGGGTCATTGATGTAGACTTTTTTGCATGATTTATTAATTTCATGATTTAATCTACAAACTCTCCAAAATAACTATGGGTCTATCTCTTTTCGTTTGTAAAATAAATCACATTGAATATACCTCGCGCTCGCGCCTACGGTAGACATTTAATGTGTCTGACACGGCAAAGCCACCATCGAAAGTGTCTGACAACTGAGAAATCATCATTTGATAGTTCGTCAAGTAACATATATAAATTTCAGCTTTTATAAAATGACGAAAGTTGAATAATATTTTTTAATACTTTAGGGTGTCTGACAGGGAGTTTCCACCATTCAATGTGTCTGACAATGGACGACGTGATTTCTAATATTAGTCCAAATCTTAATATATAAAATGATAAACTGATTGTTGATATATCAGCCCACAGCCCAAACCGCTGGACCTAGAGATTTGAAATTTTGCACAAAGATACCTTATACAGTGTAGGCATCCACTAAGGAAGGATTTTTGGAAATTCCACCCCTAAGAGGGTAAAATAGGGGATGACAGTTTGTATGCAAGTCCGTCAGTTTTGAAGTTAGGATCTTCAAATTTTGTGTTTAGGCTGACGATTAAAAATTAATGTGTAGTTATCTCAGCGTTTGTGATAATTCCACCACGGAAGGGAGGAAAAGGGGGATGAAGTTGGGTATGCAAGTCCTTCAATTTCAAAGTAAACTTCACTAAATGTATTATTATACGGTGTAGGCATTCACTAAGGAAGGATTTTTGGAAATTCCACCCCTAACAGGGTAAAATAAGGGATGAAAGTTTGTATGCAAGTCTGTCAGTTTGGAAGTTAGGATCTTCAAATTTTGTGTTTAGGCTGACGATTGAAAATTAATATATAATTATCTCAGCGTTTGTAATAATTCCACCACCGAAGGGAGGAAAAGGGGGATGAAGTTGTGTATGCAAGTCCTTCAATTTCAAAGTAAACTTCACTAAATGTATTATTATACGGTGTAGGCATCCACTAAGGAAGGATTTTTGGAAACTCCACCCCTAACAGGGTAAAATAAGGGATGAAAGTTTGTATGCAAGTCCGTCAGTTTTGAAGTTAGGATCTTCAAATTTTGTGTTTAGGCTGACGATTGAAAATTAATGTATAGTTATCTCAGCGTTTGTGATTATTCCACCACCGAAGGGAGGAAAAGGGGGATGAAGTTGTGTATGCAAGTCCTTCAATTTCAAAGTAAACTTCACTAAATTTAATATTATACAGTGTAGGTATTCAGTAAGGAAGGATTTTTGGAAATTCCACTCCTAGGGGGGTAAAATAGGGGATGAAAGTTTGTATGAAAGTTCGTCAGTTTTGAAGTTAGGATCTTCAAATTTTGTATTTAGGCTAACGATTGAAAATTAATTTATACATGTTTCAGCTTTTTTGACAATTCCACCCCCGACAGGGTGAAAAGGTATGGGATGTATTTAAGTCATTCAGTTTCAAAGTAAACGTCACTTATTACACAGTGTAGGCAACCACTAAGGATTTTTGGATATTCCATCCTTAAGGGGGTAAAATAGGGGATGCAAGTTTATATAAAAGTCAATCAGTTTCGAAGTTAGGACCTTCAAATTTTGTGTTTAGGTTGACAATTGAAAATTAATTTATATGTGCCTCAACGTTTTTGATAATTCCGATCCCGAAAGGGTAAAAAGGGGGATGAATTTGTGTATGGAAGTACACTAAATTTATTATTTAAGCTTATGGTTATAAACTAACGCAACGAATATCGGTTGTTGTTGGAATTTGAACCCTTAAGGAATGAAAAGGGGGATTAAATTTAGTATATGAAGTTCTTTATTTTCGGAGTGAAAATTTCAAAATTTATTATTTCGGCTTATTGAAATGACTCGCCTAAATAACATCAGAAAAAAGAGAGGAATCGGTATTAAAACAAAGATCCGGTTAATACGAGCATTGGTATTCCTCATTTTCATGTATGGAGTGGAAGCGTGGACTATACTGGCCCGAGAAAGAAAAAGGATTGATGCATTCGAGATGTGGTGCTGGAGACGGATGTTGGAAATACCTTAGACCGCTAAACGCAACAATGCATCAATCCTATCACAGCTCAAAATTAAACATATGCCACCTACGTATTTTCGGCCACATAGTGCGCAAAGGCGATGAAAGTTTGGAAATCTGATCATAGGTATAGATCAGACATGAGGGAAAGAGAGATAAGGCCTCTAAAATTGTGCTGTGGAACTAGACTACAAGTAACAGCTCTCCGCCGCAATGTTATTGAGGCCAAAATATTTACTGGTTCTGCCAGAGGAGAAACAGTCTTCTTGCCGCGTATACCATTGATCCCAAATCACTTTCCGTTTGAATTTAAAAGATAACAGTTCCTAATTAAGGTTTGTAGTCACAGGGAAAAACTCTGAAATTTGCTAGAGTTGATTTGCGGCAGGACTGTTTCAGTTTTATGTGGCATCCTCGCATATGATCTACCTGAACTTTTGTCAATATCACACGTAGTGGCGGACAATGGCCATGAACAAAGCTCTATATTGTTACAATGATTAATATCTAGAAAAAAGAAATAATCAACGCGGACGAAGTCGCGGGCTATAAAGCTAGTAAAATATATAAAAACTGACCTTTATACTTTAACGAATTTGAGGTGCAATTTTTGACACCTTTGCTACCTGATAACTTCCAAAGCCACCGCGATCCTAACTTCATATTCGGGGATCGTTCTTACCTCTATTAGGGACATACACAGAGAAACTTTCAGGTTTTATAAAATGACGAAGGTCAGATCGTCGTGGGCTCTTACTCTATAACTTCTAAAATAAGAGAACGATAAAACTAAAAAAATATAATGATGTACATTACCATGCAATATTCCACCGAAAATTGGTTTGAACGAGATCTAGTAAGTAGTTTTTTTTAATACGTCATAAATCTCATAAATCGTAAACCGCAATTTACCTTTCATTCAATATTTTTGGCGTATTTTTTTCATAGCAAAGTTGAGTTAGTTAATATTACACGGAACCCTCCGTGTACGAGTCGGACTCGCACTTGGCCGGTTTTTTTTTCTATGTGGCAATCTCTCCCCGGCCTGCGCAACAACTAGTCAAAGTTGCAACCACAGTGTGGTTGCAACACAATCGGATTTCGGATGTAAACGAACACATTCGTCTAAAGTAGCAAGCAATGTATACTATAGCTCACTCTGTCTAGTTTACATTGGACAAAACTACTAGTTTTATTTTCATGAGCGGCTCGCCCACGCCCTATGCCCTTGACAGGCCCAGCAAATGCTGGCAAGGCCCTTTGCCAGTTTGATACTAATATTCTTACTTAGTGAACGCATTTTATCTACTAACTAGCTATTTATCGCGGTTCCACCCGCGTTCCCAGGTTGAAAAGTAGGCTATACCCCTCGGGGATAATTTAGTGTCATATTAATGATAGTTTTTTTTTGGAATCGGATCACTAGTTCCTGAGATTACTTCCTACATTCAAACTTACATACTTTAGTTATTTATAATACTTATTAGTATAGATTATTATGTATTTAGTTTGTTTACATTATAAATGACAATTCGTAAATTATCAATTAACAGATCAAATCTTTTTTTTTGTAAAATTATTTTTTATCTGTTTCCTTATAGATAAAATTTTACATCATATTTTTTTCTAAAAATGATACACACTTTATGCGTTCGAAAAGGGCTTTTTAAACTAAACAAATTGCGTGCACTTAAAACATAAGTGTAAAAGTTGGGCCAAGTTCGAAATTAGGGAATGTTAAAAATCACGTGATTTTCGATTTGCAATGTCAATCCCATACAAAGGTTGATCGTTTACTAACGATGACGATTGTCGACATCCATCTTGTCTACTGGCCCATAGTGTATATTAATTTAGTAGAATCGTTCTTAAGAATGAATAGTGGGCAAAAGGTCTGAAGTTACATGGTATAAAAAATATAAACTAATTAACTAGACCTCGCGGCTTTCGATTATAACCATTATGAAAAACTTCCAAAAACTGAATCGACAAAAATCCACGAGAACCGGTTGAGAATTGCGACCTGTGACTGTTGACGAAAGCATTTTTGTCCTGAAGCTGAGCTACTAATAGACAAAAATAAATAACATTAATTTTGATCAGTAAAAATCATAATAAAACTTTTTTAGAAAGTAAAAGTTTTTTTTTTTTGATCTGATATTATTACTTTATGTTATTTTAATTTCTATTGTTTATTAGCGTTTCTTCTCTTTTTAAATCAGTATTATGTTTGGCTTATATAATGAGATTCGTTTTTGGCAATGCTGTGAATCTATAAAATAAAATAAATAAATAAAAAAAAATTACAAGCCAATTATCTCTCCCCATGAAATATTGTGCAAAATTATTTTTAAAAGATGCTTGCTAAAAGAAAAAAGCGTGAAAAAGAAAAAAGGTCCCAAAGGTGAATGTACCGTACTAACAAGTCCCGAACCTTTGTAGTCTGAACGTTGACCTAGGTTAGGTCTGCGTTGAGTCTAGACCTAGTCTAGACGGACCTACCTCTATGTAGCTAGAGGTCAAATATTGGTGTTAGTGCATATTGCATTTGTTTTCATAATATCCGGTTCAAACCGTAGTAGTTTTCAAAAAGAACTTCTAAGGTAGGTATTTATGTAATTTTTACACTGTCATGATCTAATATTTGTTCCTTGATGTTTAATAGATATAAATCAATACCAAATCGAAGAAAATAGCGTCACAAAGAAATGCAACAGATTACATTTTGAAAAATAAGGTTACACTATACTTGAGCCAACGAGAGGAGATAAAATATGTAAACAACCGACCTCTACTGAGTTACATTACGATAGCGAGCGATCATTATCTCTCGCATGCAAAATGACGTCAGTTGGTCGACGACAGCTGTCGTTGAGTGATTCGTGGTACAGGAAACCAGTCGGTAAAGCAGCTGTCTACACCATTTCTTTAAATAAAAATTTAAAGTTTGTTAAAAAAAATATCAAAATTCAAAATCATTTATTCAAATAGACCTTCGCAGGCACTTATGAAAAGTCTGACTCTAATACTCTAATACCGGTTCGGAAGGTTGCATTTGCTGAGAAGAGCCGGCAATAAACTCAGCAATTACTCTTTTCAAAACAAGCTTAGATTCATTACATATTATTTATGTTCTAATCGCACTGACAACAATTGCGTGCCCCGGCGCGGAGGCAAAACTACAAAGTAGACTGAATCTATATTTAATAAGTAAATAAATAAATGGCAAACTTAAGCTGATCAACCCCCACAAGCAGCACCTGTTCACAAGTATGACGCGTGTGGCAGCCATCGCCCTCCTATCGAAAAATTACCATAAATTATGATTCAGAATGAACTGATACTTTGACCACACAGGCTGATCTAAAAACGTGAAGTTTGACTGAAGAAGTGAACTTTGTACGCCTTATTGTGTGAGACTTAGCCACCTGGCATAGTTAAAACCATAGATAATGCAGAAACCTAAAATGTATTTATTTAAAAAATGTATTCAATGTATTGACTCATTAAAACATAAAAATATAATGGAGTACTCTGGGAGACCACTAGTTTTCATACATTTAACATCCCATGCCGTTTTCCATCAGCAAAAACTTTGGTCGATTGCATGTTGTCTCAACGACCTCACGTCAAAACAATTGTAAACTTACTAAAGTTCATCGTATAGATAAATATTATCTAACAGATAAGGACAAACGTAGGACATAACAGAAGGATGATAAGGATGTGTCATTAAAATACAATTAGCTTATCATATGATATGTCTGATTTGTGTAGAAAGATTTTGAAGTGTTTCGATTTTACATGGCATTAAGCTTTGAATAAAAATATCGTGAGGACACCATAGCACGGTGGTAGGGTACTTTGCGTTCGCACGTGTGTTCCGTAATCACTTGACGGCAGTGTGAGAGGTACTGGGAAATCTGTCCCCACTTCAGAGGGATAGGACCTTAATTAATTAAATGACATTTGAACCACAGATTTAAAATAATACTTACTGGTGCCGAAAAGACAAAACATTTTCAGATCTATTTTGTTTATATCACAGTTATCTTATTTTACTTATTTAAATATTTTTATATTTAAAGCAAAAGAACTCATGTTTAAAATTAAAAAGTTATCGCAATAAGGCTCGGCTAGGCAAGCAATGTAAATATTTATCAAAAAAATATCACAATGATTTTTACTTATTTATGAATTAAATTAGCAATTTAATTTCTAGATTTAGAATGTCACTCATTTTATAAAAACACAATTTTGGCAATAATAGAAGGTAAATTTAATTTCAACAGACGACCGTCCGTGGCCGTGGCTGACAACATACTGAGCTCTCATTCAAGAATCAACAAGTGAAATTTTATTTTTCGAGTACCTACACTACAGGTTGTCTAGACTAGATGCAAGGGTAACCACCCCAATCCCCCCTTTAAAGTTTATTGGATAGGTACATTACTAGATTTTACACATGGCTGTACTTCTGAAGATGATTGCTTCGTGTTGGTTATTTATTTTATGATTTGAACTTATTTATTATTTGTTATAATCTTCTTGTTTTTTTACATTTAATCAATAATGCATAGAAAGATCTTCTCACAGAATATGGCTTAGTAAAATAGCGATAACGCATGATGGCGAAGAACAACAGTAGGCTTAACTCTAGCTTAGAAGATGGTGGTGGTTTTACCAATGGAGTACAGCATGGGGTTCTTCAAAAAGGGTGTTAAGATTTCTTCAGGGTCGGCAACGCGCGAGTGATACCCCTGGTGTTGCAAGCGTCCATAGGCTACGGTAACTGCTTACCATCAGGTGGGCCGTATGCTTGTTTGCCACCTTAGTGGTATACATTTTTCATCTGAATGGTGAATTCGTTGTAGGAGCTCTAGGACAGCCGCACAGCTGTCGGAACACAGTAGGTGCTTTGTGACCATCGAACAATTAACCCAAAGAAAACACAATGACGTTCATTTTGAAATATATTCCGCCAATGGGCGCTTCTTCATTGGGGCGACACGACACGACATGCCGTTGCCGGCGGCGACATGTCGTCGGGCGACTCCGGCAGCTACGTTCTTCATTAGCACGACACGACACGACACGACACGACACGACACGACACGACGCGGTAATAATGAGAGCCGCGGGGGCGCGGGCGGTGCGTCCACTCGCACGCCCACATGGAAGCTTGCGTGTGTTTACACAACACATGCATAAAGAGCCGCCACGGCACCAGTGGGAGACTTGCTGCCGACGACATGTCGCCGCCGTGCAGGCCCAGTGAGACAGCGTGTTATACAATCTCATAGAAATATGCATCCACTGATGTCGTGGACGGCTGCCGTGGCCGTGCGGTGTCGTGTCGTGTCGCCCAATGAAGAAACGCTCAATTTCCCACCAAGGACAATTTGCTCGATTTGCTTAGTCAAAGACTCACTAAACATTTAGATGCAGTGATTGGTACTTACTGTTCAAAGTCAGTGCAAAATCACTGCCTAGTCGCGGAATTGGATTGAATTGGACTCTAAGGGATTTCTTCTCGACAGATCTTCAACTTTAGAATGACGTAGAAGGAAGAAAAAACATTTCTTGGCATAATACTGGTCGTTAAGGCCACTGTACTTTCAATAGCAAGGTCACGTTTATTTTTACAGACGTTACCATTTTTTGTTGATTACTGGTTTGGCTTTGATATACATGTTTTTTTTTGCTACATCTCTTTCACGGTATGATGACCTTATTGACTTGACATGTCTCTCCTTGTCTCGCCCTTCGTCTCTTTTCAGTGTAAGTAGAACATGTTCTGGTATCTATAGTACAAGCTCTGCTTAGTTTGGGATCAGATGACCGTGTGTGAGGAATGTCCCAGGAAAAAATGTGTCTCTCATTCATGCTTATCTGAATCATAACCATACATCAGAATGTTAGACTGGCCTGTCGGCTTACTTAAACCCAATAGAGCACGCATGGGATGCTGTTAAGCGGGCTGTTTGGAACCGTCAGCCACCTACCCAGTCAGTGCCAGAGATCAGGGAACCCGCTATTCAAGAATGGGACAGGTTACCGCAAGAAATGATGGATAACTTGATCCTCAGCATGCCCAGGGGGATCTCCGTATGTGTGCGAGCCAGGGGATGAGTTATATTGCATAAATTGTTGTATATGTTTGGTTAAAAGATATTTTTCTTTCCATCTTTCTGTTACAATTTACATTAGGATTGAATTACTCAACTTTTGTTATTGACAAATATCTAAAAAAATAACGTAAAAAATATTCAAAATATATCAGCTTTTGCTAGTGGTTCACAAACATTTTTTTCATGTGTGTTCACGACTTCTCGACGTTTAATTTTGAAACGTATTATACCTAGGCTGGGGGTGACACTTATGATTTAGGTATTTTTTATTATTGTAATATATCAGCGCATTTGAAAACAAATGTTGCAGCCATTGTTTATAGTACAGCTTATTTCGCAGCAACGGTTTGTTGACACCACTAAGAAACCAGACGGGAGTACATCTGAGTAGTACATAAACATAGGTAGAAAGAGAAAGATGTATTTACGAGACACGAAGTGCGTTGCACTCTATACCGAAATGCTGAAAGTCAAGGAAATCCAGTTACTTCCCCGTTACAAAGAAATAATTACATCTCCTAGAATAGTGCGCTCAATCTCGCTTATGAAGTTTGAGGCGCGCCGTGGTATTCCCAAAGGAGTAATCATGAGACCAAAACTTTTAACGATATATAAATCCGACCTCAAAGTAGATTTGCACGAAAAACTGTTTTTTCACAGCATGAGGTTCTTCAAAAAGGTTGGGAACAGATTTCTGCAGGGTCGGCAACGCGAGATACCCCCGGTGTTGCAAGCATCCATTGGCTACGGTAACCGCTTACCATCAGGCGGGCCGTTTTGCTACTTAAGTTGTATAAAAAAATGTGTAAAATAATCATATAGGTACGAGGGTCGTTTGATAAGTCAGTGACAATCACAAAAAAACAAAAAAAAATCGGTAAAAAAACGTTTTATTTCTCAACGTAGTCTCCTTTTAGCTCAATACATTTAGTCCACCGTTTTTCCAATTTTTTTATCCCTTCTAAATAGTAGGTTTTCTCAAGGCCCTCAAAATAGGCGTTTGTTTCAGTGATGACCTCTTCATTAGACCCAAATCTCTTTCCACCCAGCCATTTCTTCAGATTTGGAAACAGGAAATAGTCACAGGGGGCTAAATCTGGAGAATATGCTGGATGAGGTAGCAGTTCATAGCCCAATTCATGGATTTTTGCCATGGTGACTACACACGTGTGAACACGTGCAATGTCTTGATGGAACAAAACTTTTTTCTTCGCCAAATGCGGTCGTTTTTGCTTCAAATCAACATCGAATCTGTCCAAAAGCTCTGCATAATATGCGCCGGTGATTGTTTTACCCTTTTCAAGGTAGTCGATGTGAATGACACCACGTGCATCCCAGAAAACTGTGGCCATCACCTTGTTGGCCGATAGACCCACCTTGGCCTTCTTTGGTGCACGTTCCCCCGGAGAAACCCACTGTCTTGATTGTTCCTTGGTCTCTGGTGTATTGTGATGGATCCATGTTTCGTCCACGGTTACAAAACGGCGCAAAAACTCGTTCGGATTGTGGCTAAACATCGCCAAACAGTCCTTTGAAGTTGTCACACGGTTGCGCTTATGGTCGAGTGTGAGCAATCGCGGCACCCATCGCGCGGATAACTTTTTCATTTCCAAATATTCATGTAAAATGTGATGTACCCGCTCAGTTGAAATGCCTATAGCCTCAGCCACCTCACGCACTTTCAATCTCCTATCGTCCAATATCATTGAATTTTATCGACGATTTCTGGCGTGACGACCTCTTTTGGGCGACCTGAACGTTCTGCGTCATTTGTGCTGGTACGACCACAACGGAACTCAGTAAACCACTTCTTTACCATGGAAATTGAAGGTGCAGAGTCCCTATAATATTTATCTAGCCTTGCCTTGGTTTCGGTGATGGTTTTTTTACGCAAAAAATAATGCTTAATCAGCACACGAAATTCAGATTTTTCCATTTCCTTAAAATTCACGAGGTTGTCTGCTTAAAATGGCTGTCAAACACAAACGCAATGAGGCAGCTTGCAAATTTTTTTTCAGTAGTCTATTAATAAATGGCGGTTTATCGGGGCAGTGTTGCCAATAAAGATATTGCTCGTGAAATTAAAAAAGTCACGGACTTATCAAACAGCCCTCGTAACATAATATACATCGAAAAACATAGTGGCCTTCTCGAAATGTATGGAATTTCTAGATATCTGTTATGTAAATTTAAATTTGTTTACGTCGTAGTCGAGTCCGATACCTTTAAGGTCACAGACCATTACATACACGTCTCCATTCATACCATTGACATATGATATCGAATTACATATATGGTACAACGAATTAATTAGTAAATGACAACAATGGTGCCGATTCTGTTGTAAATCGCACTAAACTAATTTTAGTCACATCTCATCTCTTTCTTACGAACATGATTGAAAAAGGATAGAACATATTTTAAGTTGTACAATTAATCTTTGCCGTCTTATTTTGCGTGTATTTAGGCGTAACCGCGATAGATGGCGACTAAATTTATATTGAAAACAAGCATTGGACTAATTTGACAGGACTCAATTTCTTACATCCTTTTCTTATGTTCTTTGTTAGAAAGAGACATAGTGACATTAAAATTAGTTTAGTTGTGAACAACAGAATCAGGGCCAATAACTGTTCGTGGCCAATTAGACCAGACCATCACCCAGTTGTTTTAAGGCACATTCTTATTTATCTTTCTGGAATATCATTGGGCGAAATATTTGGAAACAGAAGACTGAAACATCTTGGTGGAACAAGTTTGATTAGATACCCACGGCTACCTTCTACTATCGCACCTCTGGGGACGACCACGTATTAAAAGCCTTATTTGTCTTACGTCCAACGTTAAAAAGGACAAGATAATTAAGGTAATTTTATTATTGTTCCAGAGATGGTGGTTAGCTAACTGGCCATCGACGAGGACCTCCCATATTGGAACGAAAATGGTCTCGCACTGAGCGGTTTCAAAAAAAGGTTTCTACCGCGGACGCTCAGGTTCTAGAATGAGCTCCCCACCGTGATTTTCCCGATGGAGTATAGCAGGGGGTTCTTTAGGAGAGGTGTGAAGAGATGTCTTGCTAGCATCTTCTAGGCCTCTAGTTAAATAGGACCACGTGTCCAATAACATAAATGTAGTTAATAAGCAAGCAAGTCTAAAATATTCAATAGAGGCAAAGGAAACCACTAAAAGGCTGTGTAACGCAACCGGATTATATAAACCGAGCCGTTTCTATTTTGCTAACATTAGTATGATTTCTTTTAAAATTAATGCTATTATTATTATCTATATTAAGGCGCGGACAGCTCACGATTTCAAACGACGAATGCACTCACACAACCTAGAATGTGGAAAGACTGATGTGTGTGTACTTTTGGAAAATTGCATAGTATATGTAAGGAAATCAGAATAGATACGGATTTCTTAATGTATTGACATGTTGATACATAATATGAGACGATGAACAATTTTCAAAAAAAATATCATTGATGTCTAATATAATAATCTATCTATTTATTTTCATAACAGTATAAATTATTTAGGTCCTTACGTATGAAATTAGCGTTTTGTCGTACTGACCACTTTGATCTCAAATATCTCCTCTTTGGTTAAGAATTCCAAATTCAAATTTATGAATTTATTAAACTGGTACATTTGAGTTTTGAAAACAGTCATTCATTTGTATTTTCCTCATTATTTGCCCAATGGAAAACATGAAATATCGGTATATTTACGAGTACGAGTTCTGCCGTGGCACCAGTGCTGCAGAAACAGCTCGAAAGATTAATTATGTGTACGGCGCTGGTGTCGCAAAAGAAAGCACGGTACGTTTTTGGTTTCAACGTTTTCGTTCCGAAAAAGTCGACCTTCAGAACCAAGCCCGTGGACGGCCGAAGACCAAAGTGGAAAATGAAGAATTAAAGGCTATTGTGGAAGCGGATCCATTACAAAGCACTTCAGAGGTAGCTGCAGGCTTCGGGGTAAGTGATAAAACTGTATTAATCCACATGAAGCAAATCGGGAAAGAAAACTTGAACGATGGGTACCTCATGAATTGAGTGAATCGAACTTGCAAACACGCGTCGACTGCTGTGTTACTTTGCTCAAACGACTCAATAATGAAGGGATTTAAAATCGAATCATTACTTGTGATGAAAAGTGGATACTGTACGATAATCAGAAGCGCTCGTCGCAATGGCTGAACCTTGGAGACCCAGCCAAATCCTGCCTTAAACGAAAATTGACTCAGAAAAAGTTACTTGTGAGTGTTTGGTGGACTAGCGCCGTTGTCGTTCACTACAGCTTTCTAAAATCTGGCCAAACGATTACGGCAGATATCTATTGTCAGCAACTGCAAACCATGAAGAAAGAACTAGCTGCTAAACAACCGAGATTGGTCAATCGCTCTAGGCCACTGCTGCTTCACGATAACCCAAGACCACACACTGCACAACAAACAACCGCTAAGTTAGATGAGCTACAATTGGAATGTTTGCGACATCCACCGTACTCCCCGGACCTTGCTCCAACAGATTACCATTTTTTCCGGAATTTGGAAAACTTCTTACAAGGAAAAAAATTCAACTCCGATGCGGCAGTCCAAACCGCCTTCAAAGAGTTTATTAATTCTCGCCCCCATGGTTTTTTAGTAAAGGGATCAATAAACTACCTATGGGATGGCAAAAGTGCATAGATAACAACGGTGCATACTTTGATTAATTAAATATATTTTACAAAATAAAAATTGACTTTATATTCCTCCCGTACAAAACGCCAATTTCATATGTAATGACCTAATATATGTAACTTAAACTGTTCACCACTACTGAGCAAACTGCTCTCAATTCGTATTGCACCCTCCGCTGAAATGTGCTCCCGGTTAAATATGATTGAAAATTACGTTTTGTCACAAAACGTGTAAAAAAATTTTTTATAGATAAAAAGGTATATAAACCAAAGGAGATTGACCATATTTGGGCCCACTATTGTGTCATCGTGTGTCTCAATTAAATATGATTCAAAAATCAAGTCTTATTTTATTATGTTCATTCACAAAATATCAATATTTTTCTATCCCGAGGATTAAAAACAGCATTTAATAATATATTCGCTTGAACTCCTTTACACCTGTAGGTACGCCTTCCGCACCACAGATATCTGAAACCGTACGCCATCCGAATCACAGTTTTATTAATATCGAATGTAGCCAGGTGTTAAATTAGGTTTGTCGTAGTTAAATACGGTCTATATAGCTTTTTCTGTTGAATAACGCTAGTAATGATGAAACGAAATTACGAGAGTGATATTAGATAATATTCGTCGGTTAAAGGTAGCAGAAATGCCAAATACACATTTTATTTATAATTGTGTTTGATGACAATGATTATTTTCCAAACAGAATGTAATGTAAGAACCTATTACAATAATAGTATAGTTATAAAAAGTAACAAGTAACATAAAATAATTTCTTAAAAGTATTAATTTATTTTACGAAAAATAAAATCTTCTTAGTTTTAAGTTTGGCAACCAAATCCTTTTTATGAGTACTTATTTTTTCCACTGTCATGTTATATTATAAATAGGTAAGTTTGGCAACCGAATCTTTTTTATGAGGACTTATTTTTGCCAGTGTCGAGTTATATTTTGAATAGGTAAGTTTGGCTACCAAATCTTTTTTATGAGGACTTATTTTTGCCTGTGTCAAGTTATATTTTAGTTCTGGTCACTAAATAAATCATTTTCATATAGTCCGCACTATCAGTCACCTTCCGTAACAGATATATTTTAGTAAAATAGTTGTCATTGTACTAAAACTTCTCACGGACCTTTTGAGACAACTTGAAAAGTCACAATATACATATTTCATTTCACTGAACTTGTGTGCACATAATGAAATGAAATGAAATAATTTATTCATTCAAATAGGCCTTCACAGGCACTTATGATTAGTCAAACTCTAATACTCTATAGATTTAGATTAGATTGATCTTTATTGGATAAAACACCACTGATAATATGCATTAACCTGAAATTACAGGAATTTATGGAAATAAAACGAAGACGCTATGTGACTTTGCAAGATCCCGCCAAAAAGTCTAGCATACCTACGTTTAATCTTTTGCAAAACATTACAATAAACACAAATTGTTTTTTTAGTGACCTCCATTAAAAAACCTTAAGATTACCGACTTACTAATTCTAAACCATTGAATTACTAAAACAAACTATGTAAATAGCCAATTTTTGCATTTTATAACCTTAAATTCTGCATCAGAAAAAAGAAAAAAGCTCTTAAACCCGGGTCAGAAAATTAAAACTGTTTACTGATTATGAAAATATAGTAATTTTTTCTACAAAATAAAAAATAAATCATTGTGACACAAACATTTTCGAAGTGGAACTCCCCTTAGAAAATGGTCATTCTCCTTTTTACATACCTACCGAAGAGATAGGATTACTAATAATCCATGATATAATCAAGTTTTAAAGCTGGCATATTTTATGTATGTGAGTTGCCGCGACTTTAAATTTAATTTCCCATTAGAGGGAATAGGGGGACATTGATACAACCGTTATATATTTTTTACTGAACGCAGCCAAATCTTCGCCGATACACACATACGTAGGCATCAGTACCCCGAGTGTAAAGTTTGCAAAGAATTGACGTAACTATCGAGTTTACGTAATTCTATGAGAACTTGTATTGTACTATCTTAGCAAGCTTTACAGAATCACGGCCGCTTTCAGCCAGCGGTTTGTGCTCGACGTCTCAAGACACGTTTCGGACAATCATTGGTAAAAATAATCCTCACCTTCGGGTGTAATTTAACCTTAGGATTTTGGTGTAAACAGATACATTTAACGTTAAATGGCAAGGAAATATAATATTTTAATAAGTTCTTGGTAATTTTCTGTGATGTTTTTTTTTTACATAATATGACGGTATGGGGAAGATTGATAGTACATACATACATATTAGAGATATCAATGTGTATAGCGTATTGACATTTCGTAGAGTACCATTAAATCTCTATTCAGAAGTAATCATAACAAACATCATCATCATCAGCACATAATCACTGCTGAGTGAAATAGGAATAAAGGTAACAGGAATACTACTGAAAAGAATGGACAGATATTCCACCATGCATGGCCACTGCAAATTGGTGGAGATAGGCTAGTGTTCAACTTCGTTGGAGTTTCCAAGCCGCCTAAGAGGTCTCCAACTAGCATAACGACTTACACAATTTAGTGATAGCCGAGACCAACGGCTTTACGTGCCTCCTAAAGCAAGGAAAACGCTCGAGTTGAAATACCACTAGACGGTCACCCATCCGGATACCGTCCACATCAGCAATTGCTTAACTTTGTCGATCGATTAAGAACGGCTAATCAAGTTAGGTACACCACAAGCGCATCAACGAGCCTAAAAACATTAATGAGAAACACTGCTTTTGGGAGATAAGCGCTTGGCAAAGATTCCGTGCTACTGATGTATAAAAATTCAGAAAAATCTAGAAATCTTGACTGAATTTTATTCTGTATCTGCCCGAATGGTAAACTGCTTTGCATTACTGATACAATACCATCGCGTATAGACATGCCACGTGTATGTCTGGGGTCCAGTATCTCTGGGAGAAGGCAGTTCATATAAAATCGAACCAACTCATGTTCCATTTTATGATTCCAGAAATTGTCATCCCTTTCAATGACTTCTAATTTTAACTTTTGGGTTTGTCCACTCCAAATCGCAAAAATACGGGTTGAAGATTGTAAATCATATTTGTGTTGACTATATAATTAAAAGTAGTAGGTGGTAGAAAGTCAACTAACTACATAATAAAATGTATATGTCCCAAGTTTGTCCTGAAATAGCTAACAACGTTGTCACCATTGAATAGCGTAATAATTCAATGGTTGTCACTGAAAAAGAATTTATGTGTGACGTAATAAAGGTGAAATTTTTCGTCTTCAGATATAATAAGGTAATGAAATATCCATAGATATAAGATTCTTGGGATTAGTTGATTTATCTTAATGTTTGTTTTTGTTGTATGTATACTATGGTTATGCGGCTATCGCCAAGACGTTCGACCAAGAACGCTTGCACTCAGGGCATACGAATATGTGTTCTATTGCTATCTGTATAGAGCAATACTCAAATGCTTATAAAAAAAATCGACACAAAGCGTCCGGTACCAACCATGCAGGTCGAGCGTTGCCCGACGACTAAAGAACAACCGCGTAAGCTATTGCTACATTTAGACAGCGTGGAATAGGGTTGAAAATTGTAAATCATATTTGTGTTGACAATATGACTAGTTGCCGCTTGGATATTTATTTTTGCGTTTTCTTTAGATTATACAGAAAATACTCATTAAATTTAATAATTATCCGGTTAACATTTCAATATAATGCAGTACGTAATATATTCTCAAAAAAAAATTAGTTGTTGTCGCTGAAAATACAGAGAATTACGACGCCAAAGTTTATTTTTATGCACTAGTTTACGATTTTTTTGTGGGGAATACAAAGCACTTTTCAATATTCTATTCGGTTAACATTTTTCTTCAGACCCTTGTCTGTCCACATTATTTTTTGTGTGAGGTATTTTCATTGGGTTGCGTCATACTCGCCTCTCAAAGAAACCCATTTTTGTGAAATTGAGCTTAGTCCCCGTCTTAAGGGGCGGCTACGGCTCGGGCGCGGGAGAAAATTAGGTATTGAAACGCTATCGCCACTACTCATACAGCGATCGCGCTCACGCACACGACAGTCGCTTAACACAGTGGTTCCAATGACAGAAAGCGCGAACTTAAGATAGGTGTGGGAATAAGCGGTACATCGAGCGGTGCATCGATGAACGTACGGAAATTATTATTACGTTAGGTCATCTGGTAATGCATTAACTTTGTTTAGAATTATTTTTTGGAACTACGTGTTCAAATCAACCAAATTAAAAAGGAAGACATTTTGAAGAAATTTGTATAAACTTCAAGTACCTATCTATCTATATAAAAATGAATTGATGTTCGTTAGTCTCGATAAAACTCGAGAACGGCTGGACCGATTTGGCTAACTTTGGTTATGAAATATTTGTGGAAGTCCAGGGTAGGTTTAAACGATGAGAAATTAAATAATAATTAACGGAAATACTGTATGTTTGTATGTATGTATATTTGTCCTCGCATATCTCCGAAGATATTAATCGGATTGTAACCAAAATTTTTTTAATTGGTTTACTTTTACTTCAACATAGGGAACAGTGTAAGTTGTATCGAAATCGCTTCAGTCGTTTTCAAGATCTGGACAAATAAGTTTGACGGCCTGGCTTATTGGTACGAGCTACGGGTGTGGGGTCAAAGGAAAAACATCTCAAAATGTTGGTCAAATTCTAGTTCATTTAAGAAAAACTAAAAATGACGGAATGAAAAAGTAATATAAAAAAATTAAATCTACTTCAGAATACACTAAAAAGTATGAAATAACTCTAATCTGACACTGATTTAAAGTCAGCGAAAGAGCTCGACTAAACATCGAAATATTACATTGAAAATATTTCGTTGACTTCAAATCAGTGTCAGATTAGAGCTATTTCATACTTTTTAGTGTATTCTGAAGTCGATTTAATTTTTTTAAATTATTTTTTAGATTTTTTTTCACTTGGTTGTCAAATAGGTATTTATAGATGCGTTCAGATTTTTTTCTGTTTTTTAGCTGTAGCTGTGGCTGTACTATGAGGTCCGATCTTTTTGGTCTGTTTTGTTGGAATGGAATACAAAACAGTTCTGTTTCAGAAATAAATAAAACCGGCCAAGTACGAGTCGTACTCGCACACGGAGGGTTCCGTACAATAATAATCATAATGTAACCTTACTCAAATTGACTGTGAAATTAGTAGTAGGCGCAAACTTTAAAAGTACCAAAACTTATATTAATTTTCAGCTTTTTTATATTTCGTGTCCTTTTCAGCTTTTTTATTTTCCTTTACTTGTGCTTTTTGCTTTTTGCCAAATTTCGTGATTCTAGGTCAACGGGAACTACCATATAGGTTTTCGACCCAAAACCTATAGGGTACTTCCGGTTGAACTAGAATTGTCTTTGGTAACAAGATCTTACAGCACAAGTAAAGGGAAAATTCCGAAAAATTTAAATAGTTGAAAATTAAGGTAAATTTTGATACTTACAAGTTATCTCGAAAATCTAAATTTGCCCATATTTTTTTATCGTGTTGACTTAGGACCTTGACTTTATTTACCTAATAGGGACTATAGACCTCAGTATCTGGTATACATTTTAACTTGCTAGGTCCACCCGTTCCTGAGAAAATCGGTGGTGACACACGGATAGACAGACAGACGGACAAGATTGTGATCTTATAAGGGTTCCTTTTTTACCTTTTGAGGTACGGGACCCTAAAAAGTTGTAAAACTCGAGAACGGCTGGACAGATTTGGCAATTTTTAAGTTTTTGAAATATTTAAGGTAGGGTAGGGCACCACGCGAACGAAGTCCCACCGGGCAGCTACGGTTATAACTACGTAGTATGGCAGTATGTAACTATGTAAATAAAATCTAGGAAGACAATTTTAAACTTTGCAAGTGTATTATTTCTTTTGAAAATACAATCCCGAAAGGCTCTCTATAGCAGACCAACGTATCCAAATCGTGTTTGAGGTTGTTGGAATTGTCGTGAGACGAACTTTGACTATATATGGTTTGCAGGGTCTGATGATGGAGTAAGGGAGTACGTACTGAAACTCCATAGCGGAGCATCCTATCCTAGCCGTGTTTGGGGTTGTTAGAATTTTCGTGAGACGATCTTTGACCAGATATGGTATCCCGGATCTGATGATGGAGAAGGAGGTACTAGAAATTGTTATGGAATATCTGTGAAAACTTTTAATTAGCCTTTCATTTCCATATATTGATGTATCTTTATGTATACTTAGCTGTAAGTTTTCCATTGAAAAAAAAAAAAAAATTAACTTCATAGCGGAGTAACGTATCCTACCTAGCCGTGTTTGGGGTTGTTGGAATTGTCATGATATGCACTTTTACCATATATGGTTTTTAGGGTCTGATGGAGTAATACGACAGGCACTCGAACTCCATAATTGAGGAAATTATCCTAGCCGTTTTTGGGGTTGTTGGAATTGTCATGACATGAACATTGACCAAATTCATTATTCATTATTATGGTGGTATGGCATAATTAGTTTAGTGCGATTTACAACAGAATCTACACCATTTGGGTCACCGCTTACTGTAACAACGCGGCTATGCCTCGGCATTTACCTTGCCATGCAAGTGAAGCCTTTAAATCGTATGCGTAAAAGTAAATTTTACAATGACTAAAACTAGATAAAATAGTTGACGCCTCGCGGCAAGCGCGCTTGCCGCTACAAGCCACTAGTCCTGCTGACCACACGCTTCCAGCGAGCGGTCCGCTCCCTTGCTGCGTGACGCCAGCAAGCGGAATCTTGCCAAAGCCGCGTCACTAATTTTCCAGCGCCGCGCCGTCCGCGAGCTGCCACCTCGCAGGCGGCGTGCTGGCAGCTAGTGGTTGGATTGAGTTGAGTGCCGGGCTGTTGCTGCGATGATGCTGATATAGGAGCGACGACCTTTATAGTATACCTATTTCAGTTTCTTTAGGTTCTAGGTGGTAAATAACATATGAGCTTGAGTTTTCGTTGAAGGAAAACATCGTGAGGAAACCATAGCATGGTGAATTCCCGGGAAATAAGTCGTTCCCGAAGTCGGGATTTTTTTTTCGATTTCCAGGGAATGTCTTTATGAGATGGAATGCTCTAAAACACTTAACCAACTTTGACCAAGATATGCAGATATCTTGATTAAAACAAACGAAAAACCTTTGAAACAAAGATGTTGCATAAATTCTTAAAACAAATAGCATAAATTCTTAAATCTACATCCACCGTAATCGAACGAACTAAACTACGCAACTACGCTATGAAAGCAACATGTGGCAAATGGGTATTTACTGCGGGTTAGTGTTGTGTGCAATGACACGCACACAACATTCTGCACTCTCGAAAAGATTCTTGTTTTGTGACCCCAAGGACTCTCAAATATCGATTTTGAGAGCAATCGGACCGGTATCTAAAAAGTTCAACATGGCGACACTTTTTGAAAATTTTAAGAAGAGATTCTTGTTTTGTGACCCCAAGGTCTCTCAAATATTGATTTTGAGAGCAATCGGACCAGTACTTAAGAAGTTCAAGATGGCGGACACTTTTTCCTAATTTTGACAAAAGATTCTTGTTTTGTGACTCCAAGGTCTCTCAAATATCGATTTTGAGAACAATCGGACCGGTATATAAATGTTCAAAATGGCGGACACTTTTTCAACATTCTGAGAAAAGATTCTTGTTTTGTGACCCCAAGGTCTCTCAAATATCAATTTTGAGACCAATCGGACCCGTATATAAAAAGTTCAACATGGCGGACACTTTTTCAAAATTTTGAAAAGAGATTCTTGTTTTGTGACCCCAAGGTCTCTCAAATATCGATTTTGAGAGTAATCGGACCAGTACCTAAGAAGTTCAAGATGGCGGACACTTTTTCCTAATTTTGAGAACAGATTCTTGTTTTGTGACCCCAAGGTCTCTCAAATATCGATTTTGAGACCAATCGGAACAGTTTCCAAAAAGTTCAATATGGCGGACACTTTTTCCTAATTTTGACAAAAGATCCTTGTTTTGTGACTCCAAGGTCTCTCAAATATCGATTTTGAGAACAATCGGACCAGTACCTAAGAAGTTCAAGATGGCGGACACTTTTTCCTAATTTTGAGAAAAGATCCTTGTTTTGTGACCCCAAGGTCTCTCAAATATCGATATTGAGAGCAATCGGACCAGTACTTGAGAAGTTCAAGATGGCGGACACTTTTTCCTAATTTTGAGAACAGATTCCTGTTTTGTGACTCCAAGGTCTCTCAAATATCGATTTTGAGAACAATCGGACCGGTATCTAAAATGTTCAAAATGGCGGACACTTTTTCTAAATTTTGAGAAGAGATTCTTGTTTTGTGACCCCAAGGTCTCTCAAATATCGATTTTGAGACCAATCGGACCAGTATCTAAAAAGTTCAAAATGGCGGACACTTTTTCTAAATTTTGAGAACAGATTCTTGTTTTGTGACCCCAAGGTCTCTCAAATATCGATTTTGAGACCAATCGGACCAGTTTCCAAAAAGTTCAATATGGCGGACACTTTTTCCTAATTTTGAGAACAGATTCTTGTTTTGTGACCCCAAGGTCTCTCAAATATCGATTTTGAGACCAATCGGACCAGTATATAAAAAGTTCAACATGGCGGACACTTTTTCAAAATTTTGAGAAGATATTCTTGTTTTGTGACCCCAAGGTCTCTCAAATATCGATTTTGAGACCAATCGGACCAGTATCTAAAAAGTTCAAAATGGCGGACACTTTTTCTAAATTTTGAGAAGAGATTCTTGTTTTGTGACCCCAAGGTCTCTCAAATATCGATTTTGAGACCAATCGGACCAGTTTCCAAAAAGTTCAATATGGCGGACACTTTTTCCTAATTTTGACAAAAGATCCTTGTTTTGTGACTCCAAGGTCTCTCAAATATCGATTTTGAGAACAATCGGACCGGTATCTAAAATGTTCAAAATGGCGGACACTTTTTCTAAATTTTGAGAAGAGATTCTTGTTTTGTGACCCCAAGGTCTCTCAAATATCGATTTTGAGACCAATCGGACCAGTTTCCAAAAAGTTCAACATGGCGGATACTTTTTCTAAATTTTGAGAACAAATTCTTGTTTTGTGACCCCAAGGTCTCTCAAATATCGATTTTGAGACCAATCGGACCAGTATCTAAAAAGTTCAACATGGCGGACACTTTTTCAACATTCTGAGAAAAGATTCTTGTTTTGTGACCCCAAGGTCTCTCAAATATCGATTTTGAGACCAATCGGACCAGTATATAAAAAGTTCAAGATGGCGGACACTTTTTCAAAATTTTGAGAAGAGATTCTTGTTTTGTGACCCCAAGGTCTCTCAAATATCGATTTTGAGACCAATCGGACCAGTTTCCAAAAAGTTCAATATGGCGGACACTTTTTCCTAATTTTGACAAAAGATTCTTGTTTTGTGACCCCAAGGTCTCTCAAATATCGATTTTGAGAGTAATCGGACCAGTACCTAAGAAGTTCAAGATGGCGGACACTTTTTCCTAATTTTGAGAAAAGATCCTTGTTTTGTGACCCCAAGGTCTCTCAAATATCGATTTTGAGAGCAATCGGACCAGTACTTGAGAAGTTCAAGATGGCGGACACTCTTTCCTAATTTTGAGAACAGATTCTTGTTTTGTGACTCCAAGGTCTCTCAAATATCGATTTTGAGACCAATCGGAACAGTATCCAAAAAGTTCAATATGGCGGACACTTTTTCCTAATTTTGACCATAGATCCTTGTTTTGTGACTCCAAGGTCTCTCAAATATCGATTTTGAGAACAATCGGACCGGTATCTAAAATGTTCAAAATGGCGGACACTTTTTCAAATTTTGAGAAGAGATTCTTGTTTTGTGACCCCAAGGTCTCTCAAATATCGATTTTGAGACCAATCGGACCAGTTTCCAAAAAGTTCAATATGGCGGACACTTTTTCCTATTTTGACAAAAGATCCTTGTTTCGTGACTCCAAGGTCTCTCAAATATCGATTTTGAGAACAATCGGACCGGTATCTAAAATGTTCAAAATGGCGGACACTTTTTCTAAATTTTGAGAAGAGATTCTTGTTTTGTGACCCCAAGGTCTCTCAAATATCGATTTTGAGACCAATCGGACCAGTTTCCAAAAAGTTCAACATGGCGGACACTTTTTCTAAATTTTGAGAACAGATTCTTGTTTTGTGACCCCAAGGTCTCTCAAATATCGATTTTGAGACCAATCGGACCAGTATCTAAAAAGTTCAAAATGGCGGACACTTTTTCAAAATTCTGAAAAAGATTCTTATTTTGAGACCCTAAGGTCTCTCAAATATCGATTTTGAGAGCTATCGGATCAGTATCTAAGAAGTTCAAGATGGCGGTCATCAGACCCTGAAAACTGATTATGGCCAAAGAACGTTTCGAGACGATTCCAACAAGCCCAAACACGACTAGGATACGTTGTGCCGATAAGGAGTTCCAGTGCCTATATTCAGACTCCATCATCAGACCCTGAAAACTGATTATGGCCAAAGAAGGATTTGAGACGATTCCAACAAGCCCAAACACGACTAGGATACGTTGTGCCGTTATGGAGTTCTAGAGCCTACGCTCCGACTCCATCATCAGATCCTGAAAATTAATTATGGCCAAAGTAAATTTCAAGACGATTCCAACAAGCCCAAACACGACTACGATACGTAGTGCCGTTAAGGAGTTCCAGTGCCAACCTTCCGACTCCATCATCAGACCCTGACAACTGATTATGGCTAAAGAACGTTTCGAGACGGTTCCAATAAGCCCAAACTCGACTAGGATACATTGTGCCGTTATGTGATTCCAGTGCATACCCTTTTTTATACCACTAAGGTAGCAAACAAGCATACGGTCCGCTGATGGTAAGCAGTTACCTTAGCCTATGGACGCTTGCAACACCAGGGCTATCACTCGCGCGTTCCAGACCCTGCAGCCTCTTCACAGCCTTTTTGAAGAACCCCAACCTTCCGGTTCCATCATCAGATCAGCTCGATGGTACAAAATTATAGTATTGTACGGAGACCATTTTGCAGGCCGGAAACTACATTATTGCAAAGATTCAAATTAGTACATCGACTTACTAGATTTGATTATTCTACTTATACCTTCAAGGAAAGCTATAATACGAGGTGTTAAAAAATCAACATGTTTAGTACAACAGTACAACCGATGATGAAAAATACCTCATCATTAAATTCTATAATTATCATTTTATTTTTATTACATAAATATTTACAAAAAACAATAATTATTTCGTAAGATGTCTTATCAACTGAAAAAGCATTAGAAAGTATATACATACATAAAATATTCCCCAAAAAATAATTATTATATTATGTTTCATAATAGTTATTCATTAAAATTATCATTATAAACAAAAACACATAAGTTGTAAATGTATGAAGTAAAAAATACTTCTGGTTCAAAAAATCAATGAAACGAAATTATAAAATTACTTGACTACCTTGTTTCTATTCTTTACCAACGTTTACCTAAAACCGACCACTGTGCGTGGATGTTGTGTATGTACACGCCGCCACCTACGTCTTATTTTTTTGCATAAAGTGACGTGCTCTCACTTCGAAGACGTGGGGTTGACTGAGCTGCGGAGTTCACCGAGCGACTATATATCGGGAAAGCGCGCCGCCATAGTAATTTTGTATGGAGATTTCGGGCGAATAGTTTGCAATTTTTTTACTCAAAATATAAGTATGGTACTGTATAAAACAAAAATATTCGGCGGCTTCTCTGTTCTTTATTCTCCATGATTACGTACAGTTTATTAGGTTTAAGTTCTTAATTACGCCAAAGTTATGACAGTACGGGAGTCCCTTTTTCACGTTTTTAGCGATATTCTATATTTTTTTTACAGGAATCTAGAAAGTTTTTCTTGAATCGGTTTTTTTTGGCGGCTAGTTAAACTCTTCAACTAGGCAGATGTTTTTTTTCGTGGCTACTACTTTACGTTTTCTATATAAACTTATGACAATACGGCAACATGTTTGGCTAGTACCGAGCCTTAAGCAAGCGAAGCGCTCGTGGTGTAGCATGATTAGCCGTTCTTAAATCGATCGGCAGAGTTAAGCTATCGCCGTCGTGGTCCGTACTGGATGGATGAATGCTGAATTCAAATCGAGCGTTTCCGTGCTTCGGAAGGAAAGTAAAGCCGTTGGTCCCGGTTATCACTTAATTGTGATAGTCATTAAGCTAGTTGGAGGCCTAGTAGGCGGCTTGAAAACTCCAACAGTAGGTTGACCACCTAACTCCACCGATCCGCAGTAAGCACACGTGGTGGAGTATCTGCCCATTCCCTTTCACCCTCATTTGTGTGCAGGAGGCCTGTGCTCAGCAGTGGGACATTATAGGCTGATATTACCTTAATGTACAAATTTCTAGGTTATTTCTTTAAAAAAATCACCATTGAGATAGTTTGCCTCTCCACTCTCTATGCCAAGCACCAGATGTACCTTTCGGATATCTTTAATACATCGAAGCATTTAAAATATGTAGTATCGATTCAAGGGTGACATCACTCGTTAAGTCATCGAACTTGCGATGAATATAATTTTAATTGTATTTATAAACTATTCTGAACTAGGATTGAGTTGTTTCCAATGTCAAACAACAACATGACATAAGTCTAAAGTCCCATCGCAACTCTAGTTGAGCGCTAAAAATAGTATTTTGTTCACCAAGGCTTAGAAGGCCCAATTGTGACCCATCTCACACCAGACTTTTTGGAGATCGAGTGTGAAATTAGCAGCGTTGCCAGATTTTTTTTCGGGCAAAGCGGAATTTTGAACCATCTAGAGTAAAAAAAGCGGGATTGTATCGTCGAAAGCGGGATATACTAAAAAAAGTGCGAGTCGGACTCGTGTACCGAGGGTTCCGTAGAAACTTGTAGGTATTTATATATATTTTTGTACCATTTCTGAGTAGTGGTGTCTTCAGAATTACCCACTTGTACGTCCAACGATGATTTCAATTTCACCGTCGAGTAATCCTCGAAAAGCGGGACTGGGCCTGTCCCGCGCGGGACATTTAATTTTGGGCTAAAAATCGGGACGTCCCGCCAAAATCGGGACGTCTGGCAACGCTGGAAATTAGTAAATTTCATCGGAGTGTTTAACTCGCTTTTCGCCATTGGGTCGAAAAGTATCACTTTCAACCCGCGTCTTAGATGGTCTACTTTCAGAGTATGAGCGATGAAACGTATTACGTACGGAAACGTAACGTCCAGACAAGTATTTTTAATAGTTTAAACTCGTTGATACGTCAGTCAGTCAAGACTCAAGACAAGTATTTTTAAAGGTTGAGGCTGTGCTAGGTCAGTCAGTCAAGACAAGTATTTTTATACATATTTGTATTTATAAACTATAGGTATTCTAAGCTAGGACTGCGTTTCAATGTCAAACCGTCGACATGACTAAAGACTTATAGTCTCAACGCTATTACGCAATTCTTACGCTTATTTCTGCCGCCTGACTGAAGAGACAAGAGATATAATTTACATATTAACTACTTGTTTCCGCCCCGTGGTATCCGCGTTCCCGCTACTCCTTTTACCGGGATAATAAGTCAATCCGTGCTCAGACGAAATTTCGTCTAACTAACGAGTAATGGCTATCGCGAAGTAACCTAATAGTGCGGGCAACCTGTCACAATACTTATCACGTCATATGCTCAGACGCACATTTTTTGTCCTACAGACATTTTGGCGTCTACGAGTCATAGCGATTCCATTGTTTGTTTTTTTTTTTAAGTAAACGTTCCTAGTCCATTTTTATTATAAACTATGTACAAAGAAGAGGTGGTCACTTCAGTAGCTTTGACCTCCATAAGTGCTCTTAGGGCCTAAAAGGATTTGACTCTGCCAATGTAGCAAACAAGCGTGGCCTGCCTGATGGTAAGCAGTTACCGGAGCCTATAGACGCTTGCAACACCAGGGTGCCTAGACAAGATGGTTGGTGACAATCTTCATCGTTAGTAAACGATCAACCTTTGTATGGGATTGACATAAGAGATTGTTAAAAATCACGTGATATTTCGATTTGAAATGTCATCTTGTCTACAGGCCCAGGGGTATCACTCGCACATTGCCGACACGGCAAACATCTGTTCATACCCAAAAGGATATGGAAGAGGATTAGTGCCAGCGGGGGAAGGGACAGAGCGCAGTGTCACTGTGTACTACACTGCTGGTCTCGACAGTTGACGGCACAGTTGCCTCCATATGGAGCTCTGGCAACCTAACTCACTGCAGGAACACAACACAACAATTTCGCAGTCATCTGGTGTAAGGTGGAGGATAAATACCATAAAAACATGTGACTATAACCTTCTTTCGAGGCAGAAGTTCAGAAGTCTTCTGATGGGCTAATTCCGCCACTTTGCACGATATGTAGTACATTAACTAACGGTTTAGCAGAATAGGTATCCAGTTTGCTTAAAAATCATAATATAATATGACTACCATCATACAAGCCGTCGTGATATGTGTTCGCATGAAGTACCTATCAGTGGTGTCAAAATTGACAGATTTGACAGTTTTATTCTGTAATCTGTGGCGTCGACAAACATAGATCATGTCAGAATTTGGTAAAAATAGCAGACTCGGCCCGTGCTATTTCCAACTCATGGAACAATTAACCTATAGAAGCGCAATAACGTTCATTTTGGTTGAAATAAATTCCGCCAATTTCCCACTGCCGACAATGCGCGCTGATTGGTTAAGACAAGGACGCATGCACTCTGATTGGCCTAGTCAAAAACACACGACGCAGCGAGTGGTCCTTACTGTTCAAATTCAGTGACAAATCACTGACTAGTTGTGAAATTATATTGTTCGGTATTACTACTCTATAGGGATATTTCCTCGATGTTCCAACTTAATCCAAATAAACTTAACCCCCAACGGGCTACAGTTGGTACACGCATCCCGTAATTACCGCGCACCGGGGGTGATTTTCCCTTATTTCCGATTGTTATATTTTTTTGTGATGTAACTAAAAATGTATGCTTTTCGCAATTTTTCCTTTATCTGTGCTATAAGAAGTTACTTCGTACCAAATTTCAAGATTCTGAGTTCACGGGAAGTACCCTGTAGGTTTTGATTCCCTTGCGAGTGTCGACAATTTACAGCATAAATGGCTGTATCTTTTGATTGCGTTGGTATAGAAATTTGATTTTTTCACAGCTCCAAGGAACAGTAGACCTGAGCATATGATATAAATTTCAGCTTGATACCTCCACGCGTTCCTGAGAAAAAGGGTCTTGACAGACGGACGGACAACAAACTGAGCCATAAGGGTTCCGTTTTTTTCCTTTTTGAGGTACGGAACCCTAAAAAACGAGGAACTGCTTTTTACGTGATGTTGGAAACGTGAGGGTTCAAATGGCTGACTGAACCCCAATCAGGTTCACTCAACACCGTGTTAATTCAATCTGTTACTAACTATTATAACAAGATCGATTCATGAAAAAAGCCTTTTGGCAAAAAAAAAGTTGATTGACCTGCGCGTGAGACCGGGTTCGTTGCACCCTTCTGTTCTGCGAAGTTTTTATTTAGAGGTTAAAAGACAAAAAATCACTACTAGTCAGCCAAAATAGTAGTAAACAGCTTAAAACACATAAAAGTACTAAAAAAGTGGCCAGCCCGGCACAGGCCTCCTTTTCACAAATGAGGGTGAAAGGGAATGGGCAATACTCCACCACGCGTGCCCACTGCGGATTGGTGGAGGTAGGCTAGTGGTCAACCTACTGTTGGATTTTTTCAAGCCGCCAAGGAGGCATCCAACTAGCTTAACGTCTATCACAATTAAGTGATAACCGGGACCAACGGCTTTACGTGCCTTCCGAAGCACGGAAACGCTCGATTTGAAATACCACTAGGCGGTCACCCATCCAGGTACCGACCACGACGGTGGTACATTAACTTTGCCGATCGATTAAGAACGGCTAATCATGCTACACCACGAGCGCTTCGCGAAAAGTGGAAACCGAAGAAAAAGTATGTATCTTTTTCTGTCTCTAAACCAACATAACTTTTCAATGCTTGAGACGGACTTGAGAAGTTTATAAATGCGAAAGTATCTGTCTTTCTCTTTACTTTTTCACGACTGAAACTCTGCACCGATCGCAATAAAATTTTGCACTAAGATGGTAAGGAGAAGGTAAGGCTACTTTTTACCCCGGGAACGCGGGTGAAACCGCAGTGAAAATCTAGTTATCAATAAACATAATAATTAAATACATCGCCACACATTACCGTAAGGTCACGACATGACACCCTAACCCTACATAAATTATACACATAAAAAGAGATTATTTTATATTTAGACTAGCTGCCCGGCGCAACTTCGTTCGCGTGGTAGGGTAGGTACCCTACCCGACCTTATCTAAACCATCCAGGGAGTTAATTCTACTATACGTGTGTTTATCCCTGAACTCCTCCTAAACGCCTGGACCGATTTAAATGTTTTTTTTTGTATGCGTTTGAGTGGCGCCCTGGATAATATAACCTAGATACCGACTGCAGCGCCATCTGCCGGGCTGATTTGTGAATCTAAACCATCCAAGGCGCCACCCAAACGCATACAAAAAAAAACATTTAAATCGGTCCAGGCGTTTAGGAGGAGTTCAGGGATAAACACACGTATAGGTGGTTTAGGAAAACGGGATAATTTTGCGTCCCAAACCACTTTTCGGGGACACCGGAACGGAGAACCGAAAAAGGGACAGTCCCGTTATATTTACCCCAATGTTCTAGATACATAAATACAAATAAATGTATACAGATATAGTTATCCAATGTATACCATATTGCAGAAATTAGTTTACTCATTTGCATTGCAATTTGCAACCTTATTTTGCGAAAATTTTAATCATGACAATGTGATTTTTTTTAAAACATTAAATCAAATTCAAACTTAATTTAAAATAGGTATTTTGCAATTAAAAAATGTATAAATCATAGAGTTAGAATATTAAACATCTTTTTCACCTCAAAAGAGACAATAATATAATTTATTTATTTACAAAATGAACAAATGGGATAAAAACAACAAAGAATATTTACAGAAGAACATTTTTCTTAACAAATAAATTTAAAAATAAGAGACACGCCATTTATAATAAACCGGCTAATTGCGAGTCAGACTCGCACACGGAAGGTTCCGTACAATATTAAATAACTCAAACTTGCTATGGATAAAAAACGCTAAAAAAGACGTTTCTTGTAATTTTTATTTTTATTTCATTTTTATTATTTGTTGTTATAGCGGCAATAGAAATACATATTTTTTGTAAATTTCAGCTGTCTACCTATTACCGTTCATGAGATACAGCTCACTGACAGACACACAGACGGACGGACAGCGGAGTCTAATTAATAGGGTCCCGTTTGGCACCCGTCGGGTACGGAATTCTAAAGAGGAAAGCAGTTCCTTAAAATAGTATTTTTAAATTAAAATGTATAAGATTTTATGGCAATATTCATCAGATTCTTGTTGGCTTCAGTTGTTTGATATATATCCAAAATAACCTTGTATATTTATTTGAAGAAAAAGCCTACTTTGAATGGGATCAAAAATCCCCTACCGTCCTTAAGGCATTGTTCTAAATAAATACCGCCAGACCGCCTTGCAGGGCTATGACATTTCGAGCTAAAATTACTCTAGTGATGCGAAACGATCGATAATACACCGATTATCGGTAATACCACATGTAACCAATTGCCGGTTTCTGTATTCGATCTATCCTTGATTTTTCGATTTAGGATTGATATTTTATATTCTAGTAAGGGTAGTTGAATGCCATTTCAAATTGGCTACATTTTATTAACAGTCAATAAATAATTAAAAGTGAAATGTAGTTTATTAACGTCTTAATTTTACAGTCTCTATCTACTATTAGTAATTCAACTGGTTATCTATAATTATATTATTTATTGGTATAGTTTGCTTGTATTTCGGATGTAGAAAGTGATCTCCGGAACAAGTTTTTTTTAATTCTTTCACTAATGGGTGGCCACAATCCCGAGTGATATATGTTATTTTTTATCCCGGAATCGCGGGAGGCAGCTAGTAAATTATAAAAAACATAAATTTACAACATATTTGACGTTTCCTCAATTTGTTTTGTTGGATGTTTTGTTATGTAAATACGTATTATGGTTGTATGTACGAATGATAATAATCCGAATTTTTATCGTAACTTTATCATTGAGAAAATGTAATTTTTGTATTGCGTGAAATATAAAAATCCTACTATGGTTTTTAAAAGCGTAAAAATACACAATCTCGTGATTTTACTTATTAAATATTGATAGTCCACTTTGTAGTAATGCCTGTGGGGCACGCAATGGTTGTCAGTGAGACTAGCATGTAAATGTTATGTAATGAATATCAGCTTGTTTTGAAAAGAGTAAATGTCGAGTTTATTGCCGGCTCATCTCAGCATATGCGATCTTCCGAACCCGTATTGAGAGTCAGGCTATTCATAAGTGCCTGTGAAGGTCTATGTTCATTTTTTAAATAAAATTCGAATTATTGTGCCAGTTTTATTTTAAAGAGAATTAGACCAAATATATTAATATATGTGAAATATATGTGACAAATAATTTAAAAGTTCAGTTGGCAGAATGACACGCTTCGTGCTCTCCTAAACGAGTTCTAGTTTCGATTCCCGACTATTGTTTTGTTTTTTGTGTCACTATTGTGTTTAGTACATAAGTTAGTAGAATATTTGGCAAAGTGGTATTACATATATAAAGATCTGACCTACAGAATAATTATCCGAAAATTTTACAAATATTTAAAAAACTCATTAAATATAAAAAAAAAGACTTTCAATAAACTAAGCTTGGCTATCCAAAGAGGAAACCCTGCCAGCTTACTGGGAATCGGTAGCAGGGGCAGATTTGAGGAATTTTGTACATATTTGTTGTAAATCATTTTTTTTTTTAAGTTACAGAATAAATACTACAATTAAAATTAGGATGATGTTTTTTTACAATATATTTTATTTAGAATTTAAAAGAAGCTTTTTCATATTATAAAAATCAGTTCGATTTTTGCGCTATATAACCAGTTTATTGGGGAACGTTATAACAACGTTGGTGAAACCGCGGGGCACAGGTAGTCTGGTATTAAACAGACTAGTGATGGGACCTCCAAAAATATAAAAACAAAGATACACCAATTCATAATATCTGAAAACAAACAGGAAGCGAGTTCCACTCCTTCGCCGTTCTGGTAGGCACTAAAGTATTGTTATCGAGTTCAAGAAACCGTAAATGTATCATTATACTACAGGATGTGAATCAAGCATTGACTCACTTTAAATACTGACGCCCGAAATATTAAAATGTTACTTGATGGTGAAAAAGCAAAATTTTTCATCAACAATCATGATTTGACATTTTAAAACTGTACTACAACTTGGGAATAGCATAAACGGAAACCATGTAACTGATACTAAATCATAAGATAATTACACCCAGACAAGGAACGAACAAACATGTTTATGTACACAAATGTTTGTTTAGAGTAGGAATCGAACCTCCAATCTGTGGAGTAGCAGTCAGAGTATCTAACCTACATGCAATGAGATAGATCCAGCAATGAAGAGATTATCACTATAGACGCCTTACTAATATTGCTATCCTTGTCATTTTATACATCAAAGATACGGTGCATGGAGGACAGTTTGAGCAAAAATACAAAGTTTGTAAAACTATAAGTTTGCCAAATGATTAAATATTTGGCATATAGTATGGCCAATGTTTGAATAACCTACTCCACTGACAAAGATATATGTTTTGTGGGTGTAAAAACAAATGTCATGTGTAAACTTGTAAAATAACATTTACACAGTAGATATAATTGTAGGACATGGACATACCCTCGTTGTAATGGGAGGCGTGAACCAGCAGTGGAGCTCCTAGCTGTATAAATTGTATCCGCGGCATTTAATACTAAACTATAGACATCTAAGTCACTTGTGACAGCCATAAACATCAGTACTTATGCCAAAACGGAAATCTATGACATGCTTAAAAGTCATCCGGAACTTTGTAGGTATTTGGAATAGGTTGTAACAATCATCGACATTTCTAAACATACATAAATATATTCCAAACAATCATTGATGCTGATTCTGTTGTTTACAAACTCTTTTTCTTACTTTAAAAATAAAACGTGTCAATTTGTCCAATTATTTAGAAAGCGAATTTAGTCACCATCAAAATTGGATAATGGCATACTCTCATATGACAGCACATGTTCTATCCTTTTTCAATAACGTTTTTAAGAAAGAGATGTTATGTGATTTAAATTAGTTAATTGCCACCATTTAGAACCATTTAGTTCTACTACCGCCTACGTACTAATCGTGACATTTGAAAATGTCGTCATTTTAATTTAATTATAATAGTTGCTATATGACCTTAATAACTAATTTGCGTCGTTCTCATTCTAAAATATACATCGCGCGTGGACAATGCCAATGTTGGTGCAAATGTTTGGTCCAATTATGATATAAGTGATATAACCTAAAAATAATTGGTTCATGAACGTTTATCACAGTTGAAAGATGTATTTTCTAGATAGGTTACATTAGACCATTTTCTAGTATGATAGATCTTCGTAATTCGAAATTATCAAAACTATTTTATTCTACAATGCGTCGGTAAACGTGGTTTCAGGACTATGAGCCTAAGCTTTCAGTAAAGGAATACATCATAAAGAAACTATGGCATGGCACTTTGTGGGACCCACCTGGCTACATCACTAGCCATGATGAGATTGTGGTCAAACACACGCCTATTCAACGTAAAAATAAACCAATCGTAAAAAAATGGCTTATCTTCCCCCACTCTGTCAGCCTCTAGTGACCTACATAGCGTTAATGATAACAAAAAAGAAATGGCAACGGGTAGGTCATGTCTGTCAAAGCTGATAAGCCTTCAGGAAATCCAAGTTCTGGATCATTATATTCATTTTGATAGAGGTAGAGCATCGTTATTTCGCTCAACGAGTAGCTCGACTGGGGAACCTCCACCTTGCAGAATACCGTAGCCAAATAACCGTGAGTAAGCGAGCCAGAGTTTATCGGGTGGCGAAAAGGGCCGGTAACACATGAGTGACGCCCCTGGTTTTGCAAGCGGCCATATGATTAAGGTAACCGCTTACCACCAGGCGGGCCGTACGTTTGTTTGCCTAACTAGTAGAATAAAAAAACGATTCGGGAATATAGGTCAGTTCATTGACATTTAAGATTTTTGCACAGTCTTGCTATCAACAGTTTTAAGTCCAAGGTACTATAATGTTTGTAGGTCTGTGTGCTCTTATCTCTAGTACGACTGTTTATTTTCACATCGTAATTTTCTAGAAAGATATTTATTTGTATTTTAGTATAGTAGAGAGCAAACGTTCTTTGTTCATTAGTGATCTTTAAAACTCATATATTTAAAACATTATTATTATTATAATTGCCAAAGTAAATGTCTGTTACCTTTTCACAATTAAACCTCTGAAATAATCGCGATGTTTGGCACGCAGATAGTTATATGAAGAAGGACACAGGTTATTTATTTTATCTCTTTTACGCGGGTGAATCGCGGGGTGCAGTCAGTATCATTATATAAGTGTCACTGTAAATTCTGACAACTCATTGGAACACAATTGTAATAGCAGACTTGGACAAAAATCGATAGATGACTCGTTAATTATCATAATCTCATTGATATTTAATAAGAGCAAAACCACTGAAACATAAACATTTAATAATGCCATAAATAGAAGCTATTAACATATTATTTCATTAGTTAATCTTATTAAAATAGCATGATAAACTAATAGTTGTATTATTTACTGAGCTAGGGAGATAAGGAGGGGAGAAAACTGGCACAATATCGATAATAATAATAATTATCGATATACCTAATATACTAATGTTAGTAATGTGATGGTATTAAGCTTTATTACTTTACGATAAGGTTCATCTGTATCATACATCATAAAATCCTCATTTCCAAGAATTTGAGACATTTTTCTATATTTTAAACGTCAAAAATTATTTTTGTAACGAAATATTTTTTTAAAATGCAGTGGATGCAGGTAGTGGGTTGATATGATATACTGTCCATCTCATTTTGACACAAAACGTCACTTGTCAGTAAGACAGGCATTTGAACTACAATGATACAATAACGTTTTATATATGCTTTAATTCGAATGCGCAAACAATCAACTGTGATAAGACATTCACAAACCACATCTCAAACATGGTCACAACAAAATATATAGTCAGTGAGCTATCAGTCTAGTGTGCCGGAAGAGCTTTGACAAGGAGTCGAATATGCAAACGGATCAAATCATTTGTTATGTAAATTTTGGAGACTTAAGTTCAAGACTGAATATTAAGAGGACATTAACGCGAACCAACCAGTAAGATGAGGAATATTCTTATTTTGGCTATCAACGAATAAAACTTGAATGTAAACATCATCAAATGACCAAAAAGGCCTGTTGAAAATCAGAGTTCTGTTAAATTTTTACGAGGGCTCAAAAAGAGGCTTGATACTGTTTTTTTTTTTTTCAACTATAAACAAGTGAATTGTTACTAAAAAAGAGATATCTTCAGTATCAAGTTATAAAATTTAACATAGATTACGATACAGAAAAATAATTGAAAACTATTGCTGTCACACCGAGTCGCCCGCGCTTCTCTCGCGACTGACTGAGAGTGCAACAATAATAAAAACGCATGCGCATGCATTTGGCATTTATTATAATTTTTCTTCATTTATTTACGTTTGGCGAGATGATAAAGATACTAAGATTATCCAATAAATCTTTAAATACAACCTTGCCGAGTTTCTTGTCGATTTTTCTCACAAGAAGGCCGACTTCCGGACTAGTGGTAGCTTCAGTATCTTTGACCTTCATAAATGCCCTACTGGGGCCTAAATTGTATAAATATAATAAGCCTATTGCACCTTTGAATCTGAATGCATAATATGAATATTGATTAGGCTTATTCTGTATCAATCAATAATGCGGGAAAACCCTTGCCGGATCTAGGAATTAAAGCAGGACGTAAATACTCAAACGTAGCTTTTCCAGCTCATTAATTCAGTCCGGTAAGTAACTTATACCATGGCATATTTTATCAGGCACACACAACCAAAAAACTGGTAACCTATATGAATAACTCAACAGTGTTCTCACATCTAAACAGATCCATGTATGAGATGTAGACATATTTGTACGCGTTTTGAATAAATGAGTAACTTCATTGTGCGGGTAATGCGCTTGTAATTGTTTATAGACTCAAGTCTATCAGTAATATATTAATGTTAATTAAGATAATGGTTTCCATAGAACAAACTCTGCTTGATTTGAGATCAGATGACAATGTGCGAAGGAAGGATAATAATATTAAATAACCTATATGGTTAATTTTTACAAGCTTTTATATATGTTGGGATCAAATCTTGCAAGTCAAATTTCACCCACTTCCTGTGGTCGGATTGACTTGACATTTGGTATACACTAGTAAATTGGAAGACAATGCAGGTACAGTCAATAAAAAGTACAGTCGCCAAAAAAGCTTGTATTTAAATGTATTTTTTAACAAAATCTTATTAATGTTACACTCGCCCATTTAAGTGATAAATATACATAAAAGTTCACAAGGTTCAGGACATTCGGTTATTAGGTTATATGAAATTACATAATAAAATATATGTCAATATCATTGCGTAGCCTATATCTCTGACAGTTTAAATTGATTACTTTTTCTCTTTTTTGTCTTGTTTTCACATAAGATTCCAAAGCGAAAGTTTGTGACGATAACAACTACAGAACGGATTTACTACCGATTTTTTCTACAGAAAACAATAGGTCTTTCGGGAATACGGTTGAAACCGCAGGGCGGAAGGAAATGGTGAAATAAATCGTATTCGTTTCATCACAAAATAAACTTTGCCCCTTCATTTCTTGCGTGACGTAATGAATGACGGACAGAGCACACTTCGGCATCGCATGGTCACATAAATAACATCACATTGTTTAACAATAACAGTAAGGTGACGTTATTCACGTGACCATTTCATCAGTATATTAGTTAAATAGTGTTACATGAGTAAGGGGTATGTCTAATGTCCTTGTTTACCTTGTTTTTTTTAGGTACCGCACTTGGCTTCAAACATGATACCTATTTAGGTAATTATTCGTTAATGCCTTTTTGTAATTACTTGAATATCCAATTAAAAATTAACGACTAACACATGACTAATTGACACTTTGTGTTTTGTCAGATCAGTCAATAGTCTAAACTCTAATGTATCCATTTAGAGCTTAGTTCTCTTATTACAAAAGAGGGTTTAATTAAGGCCTCAGCTCTTATTGTTATATGACATTAGAAAGTGTCGGATATATTTAAAACCTGGGTTTTGCTACTTGACTTAAGCGTTCTTTTGTAATAAGGGGGTAGGGGTTTAAGTTATGCATTAGGTCGTTGTAGTCTCCCTCAGTTCAAAAACAGGATGATTTATATTAGGTAGGTACCTAGGTAGATACCTACTAGGCAAACTTAACTAACTGAATTTGTTGCCTGTATTCACAGTTTTAAGCGTATTAGGTAGGTACGAACCAGCGGTAAAGTCAATGCCTTAACTTATCAGAGTCCAATCTAAATGAGTAGTTGTGTCATTATTACTTTTAAAAAAACGCAATAGGTAGGTAGGTAATCAGGTGCAAAAATTTCAACGTTCCGAGGTAACTGAACTGGAGCTTAGAGCTCACGCGAGCATCCACATGCAAAAATTAGTGCACAAAGAGAAACTCTCGTAAATAACTGTTCAGAGATAAGTGCTATTAATAATTAATACGATAATTACTCATTTACAAGCAAGGCCATGGACAGCACACTTCATTTCATTCATACCTTTTTTTTATTCATTCATATCGTAGGTCTATTTACCTATATTAGTTAAATTTTGACGTTCAAGAATGTCAAAGCATAGATAGTCTTATTTATTTATTATAAGATTTATCTATTAAATCAAGTTTATTGTTTGATTTTACAAATGAATTTAATTATTACATTTGTTTGATTTTTCTATCACATTATTAAATGTCATAAAGGTCATATTTGGCTTGACATACGTGATTGAACCGCATGTATGGTCTATTTTAAATAAACGGAAAGCAAGGAGAAAGAGTCATCAGGAAAGATTTTCAACAACCGAAGACAGGATAGGTTGGGTGGGTGGATGCGGTGGTTACTCTGCTCACCCACTACTTCTACCAATCACCGGTCGCCCATGTCCTTGTTGCCAGATTTTAGAGATGGCAAAACTATATTTATGATAGCCTACCTACCTACCTATCATAAAAAACGGGGGTTTTAAGCTTTATATATTTTGCTGTTACTTTTATTTCACGCACAGTTAGGTACCTACTTATCTAATAAACAGTCAGACAAACAGACTGAGTAACTCTAGCATTTATAGGTACCTAATTAGTAGGTAGGTACCTACCTAGTGAGTTACACCCATACTAGTGGACGTGAAGTGAACCCACGAACTATGGCGTGTGGTAGGTCAACCCAACCAGTCAACCTATATTGTCTCGAGATGTTGAAAATCTTTCCTGATTACTTACGTTTTCCTTCCTTTCCGTCTATTTATGCCACACATGCGGTTCAATCATTCATGTCGAGTCAAAGTCCTACTATTTGAGTTTTGACATTTAACGATGTCATAAAAAATCAACCTAAAGTCGTTATACCTACCTAATAAGGTCAGACTATATTTATTTAGGTATTTGAAGAAAATATATATTTATTATATACCTAATAAGATTCAAACTTTAAACTATTGATTTAATAGATAGTATAATAAATTGTCTATACCTATCATAAAGTTCATATAATGGTAGGTACCTACATAAGTTCTGTTCGAAAAACCTATAGGTACCTACGTATATCTACCTATTATTCCAAAACTCGATCGTTAACCGATTTTATATTCAATAATTTCTAAACAATCGGGTGTCCTTTTCAATTACCTAGGTAGGTATAATAAAAGAGAGAAGTAGGTAACTTACTAACTTATGTAAAAAGAAACCAAAACCCCAAAAGAGGGTAAGCAACTAAACACTTTTCATCTTTTGGCAAATTTAGCTTGCCATACTGAACAAAGGACGGGGCCTTTTCAGGACCGGCCGTTGTAAAAAATATATACCTATGCACTTACTTCTATAAGTCCTGTTGGTAATAATATTAGCTTTATTAAAGTTTATAATCCACGTGGTAATTTTATGAGTCATAAACTCATAAGAGTCATGATGATGACGTAAAATGAGGCCATTTACAAAAGTTTTATTAATCATAAATACTTAGCTAAACGACTTAGCAACAGTAAGGTTTCAAAAGACAATAGGCCCCGTTAAAGTGAAACCTAGATACCAAAACCGGTATTTATCGATAACAGTGATGGCACAACACTAGCGAGACCAGTCCAGACCAAAACTACCTGTTCGACCCGTTATAAACGCACACAAAAGGGAAAAAATATTGCTAGGGCTTTTACTCGACCGCTCGTCTTTCACCTTTGTTGCGAGTTCATATAAAAACATAAAACAGCTGATTTTTATTTTCAATACCATCAATGCTAGGAAGAACTCCAGTACCACCTTCATTAATTAAAACAACAGTTCACTTTCATAAACATTTCCACTCATGATAATGAACGCAACAAAGTATGAAAAAAAAATGCCAATAATACCCTGCAAAATTGAAACTCACTTTCGAACGGTAATGAAATCAACTTAGGTAGATTTCACCATAAATAAGTCGTGTTACTCGACTGGGCTTGTCAAGTCAATTTAACTTTCTAATTTGCAGGATTGTTCTTTTTTATATAATTACCACACGTAACGCCGCCAGTATAAAATAACGCGTAGAATACAAAAGCTAAACATATGTTAGACGTTTTGAATGGCTTACCTTATTTAGCAGCAAATGAATCCGTCCGTCTCCACTTAAAAACACCTGCGCTATAAAATGACACTTCGGGAATCGTTTCTTTTTCTCTTCAAATACATTATTACACTGTTAACAATATGTCCGGACGCGACAACGCTGTCCTAAATTTATATTTCTTCAGCTAATTTCGCCGTTTCGAACGACAAAGTAAACGACTCTACACCACTCGCGTCAATCGCACACTAGGGCACCCAGCTGAGCTAAGTTCGTTCTCATTGGTAAATCGATTGAAATCTCTGGCGTACACATTAATGTTTAAGCCTATCTCTTTCTTTCTTTGTCCATCTCGCTCACAGTTTAACAACCTTGATAGGGTTTTTGCATAATACGATACATTTTTTCACTACTTATATTGGTTATACATTCATTTTTATACATAAGCTTTCATATTATATCGAGTTTTCTCATGGAAATACGAGGATTTTCTCAAATTCGATCATATGGGAAACAAAGCAATCTGTCAACAAATATGAATGTGTGTGTAAATGTAACAAAGAAAACAATATATTGACATCTGTAAAAGCTGTTGTGATTGGTCAGCGCACAGCTGTTTTTGACACGACAAAATACAGCAGACGTTTGCAGCTTCATTGACAGATGGCAGCACATTCTGATTAACATCAACAAAACAAATGGCATAACAATCACAATTTTTATAACAATTATAATATTTTATTACGGTTTAAATAATGAGTCTTCAAACAATTTGATTCTTCAATCAACTTGATCTTTTATAACTGAAAAGTAATTACTTTGACTGTATAAATGTTGCAGTTGGATAGTCATTTGGTCAACGAGTCCGCGTAACCATGGCAACATGTATTGTTTGACAATATTAAAATGCGACCAATTTTAAACTACCAAGGAAATCCTTATAAAGTTAATTCTTTGTACCCTTTATTATTTTATCGTATAATGAAGCAGACGAAATTTCAGACATATTTCTACGTTGTGTATGGATTTTACTGCAGAAATGGACTCTCTGGACTTACTAGCTCGTGAAGATGAGTTTAAAAAGCTAAATAAACAACTGGAGAAGAAGACCGAAAGTTTGATGAAAGAAATAGAGCATGTTATGGTACGTATTTGACGATTCCTTTAAAAACATTTTTGCAGTCTTACTTCGAACAAAAACTGCAATAATTTAACAGAAACCTATCAGAATACCTAGGCCTAAACGTATATTTAGCTTATTATGGTGCACTACATAACATTAGCCTCCTCATTATTATAAAATAGCTTAAAAATAAAATCTTATAATTTTTTTAAGAAATATGATGTAGATATAGATTATACCTACTACTAACAATTTTATTAACTTTTTCGAGCCACTTGAATGTAGAAGCTGGCAACTGGTGGGTCTTAAAACTTTGATATTCATTTTAATTTCAATAAATAGGTATGTTTACACAAACAAAATAGTAGTTTCACAAAACCAACTGCAGACTTACATAAAGAATTTAAATCCTGAGACATTTAAACATCCCTGTCTTTGTATTGTATGTCAGAAGGCTGACCGTCCACTTGATGGTAAGCATCTTCCATTACCTATGGACATCAACAAGACTAGGGAGATTGCCAATTTGTTGCCGTCCTTTATAAAGCCTAGAAGGTAGCCGGCAAAGAATAACTGCCAGAGTACCTACACAGCAGTGTTACCGCGTAAGTCAAGAACTTAATTGAATTCCATTATTTGGAGTTCTATAACAATCAGACCTCAAGAGGGGCACCAGATGATTTAAGGCGATGATAGCTCAGTGGGAGTGACGTTGGATAGCGAGACGAGGGTCCCAGGTTCGAATCCTATAATGAGCTTGAGCTTTTGGTGAAGGAAAACATTGTGAGGAAACCACAGCACGGTCGTAGGGTATGTTGTAGTACCCATCTGGCATCTGGCTGGGTACTTACGCTACATACGGTGACATATAGATAAAATAGCTTTCTCCTGTGCTTTCACCCGTTTTCCTGGAATAGAAACTATATAACATTTATTTCCCAGTCCTTTAATGTCATAAAATCAGTTCCATCTTTACCATAAGGGCACATGGGGCCCATGCCCAGGGTCCCCACACTCACGGGGCCCCCGAAAGGCAGATATATTTGCTCTTGTTAGAATTACCTTCAACATTTGAATACAAAATATTAAGGACACTAGATCAGTCTACTAATTTTTACCATACTATATATTTATATGCAAGCAAAGCAGAAAAATGATTTTTTACATTCCACTGGGGCCCCAAATTCTTGTGTGCCCAGGAGCCCCGGCATGGCTTAAGATGGCCCTGCATAAAATTTATTATAAAATCAAATGGATAGATAGACAGACATACTTTCGAATGAAATCTAGACTGCAATTAATTTATTGCAATGCTTGTGATATTTTTTAACATTATAATATATTTTTCAAATGACTTGATACTTGTGTTTTTTTTTATTAATTTCTTATTTTTATTACTTACAGCAAAAGCAAGACTTTTTCTCCGAATTCTCAGGCAGTTTAAGCCTTAACAGCAATCACAGCACAGCAAACATTAAGAAACATTGCTGTGAAAGACCAGTATCACCGCAACCAGTAAATAATAAGCCAAATTTCAAAAAGAGAACACAAAAGAACAGTAAAAATTCAAATCTAGAGATAGAAGATTCTAATTTGGAAAATGTTGCAAAAGACACTTGTAATAACTGTGCTGGCAATGCGAATTATATCAAAGATTGTGCGAAAAGAGTTGCTTGCGTTTGCTGTACCGATGTTAGGAGAAAGAAAAATGAGGATTTGGAGTTTTTATATGCATTTGTTTCTGTTAATGTGAAGGATAAAGTGTTACCGCAGTCATTTTCAAAAGGTAAATTCATACTGGTATGGTTTTTAAGCCAAAGTCAAAAGTCAAAGTCAAAGCCATTTATTCAATTTAGGCCCCAGAAGGGCACTTATGAAGGTCACATTTACTGAAGTTACCACCGGTTCGGAACTCGGCCTTCAACTGAGAAGAATCCGGCAAGAAACTCAGCAAGGTTAATTTTTTTTTTAAATTTTTTGGACAATCTGACTGTTTGGCTTTTTTTCCAAAAAAAGCTGTAGTCAGAATGCTGACAAGCAGTCAGATGGTTGATACAGGAGCGTAGTACCAGCCGTATCAATGATATGGGGCCCCCGGAGTTACAGGGGCCCCGAATGTGTGTAAGCAAAAATTACAAAAAAAAATTACCCTTCATTTGATTTTGCCGCAGTCAGGTCAGGCCCCCAAAAAGGACCCCCAAAAAGGGCCCCAAAATTTTTATACCAGGCCCGTCTATGGCAAGCTACACCACTGGGTTAAAGTTGTTGCATTGACATTAGCAATTCCTGGAGGATTGCCAATGGGTCGCCCACTTCCCACGATTATGGCTCTGAGAGCGATGGCTGCCACATTCGTCATACTTGTGAACAGGTGCTGCTTGTTTTGAAAACAGGCTTTCAAGTGTAGTTTGTACCGAGACGATGGGCCCGGTATCGAATCCTACAATAAGCTTGAGCTTTTGGTGAAGGAAAACATTGTGAGCAAACCATAGCAGGGTACTTTGTAGTACCCATCTGGCTGGCTACCACCCTCAAGGTGAAAGCATGAAAGGTAACAAAATTATTTATTTTTTCAGATAACATCTCAGTTGAGAGTGTTTGTAAGTTTCTTGCTTCAAAAGTGAAATTAATGCAAGAGCAAATTGATAAACTGCAGACCACTATAAATAAGAAGGTAATATTTCATCTTAAAATTATAATAAATAAATATCCCGCGACATTCCTCACACACGGTCATCTGATCCCAAACTAAGTAGAGCTTGTACTATGGAAACCAGATAACTGATATACTACTTATTTGTCTGTAAATACATACATAATAGGCTACTTTCCTGAAAAAAACTAATTAGTCCGTCAGTTAGATTATCAAAAAATATTTGACACGTATTTTTTCTTTTGTCAATTAAACAAATAAATACGAAGATATCGTGTGTTGAAGTCCCGCGTGACGTCACGGTGTGGTACACTTTTTAGGAACAAGTGACGTCACGAGCCCCCACTCTCGAACTTAGTCGCGCTTTATCTTCGTCAATTGTTAATGATTTGGTAAAGCAAAAAATACGTGTCCAATATTTTTTGATAATCTAACTGACGGACTAATTAGAATTATTATATTTTTACGCAGGCAACATCCCTATTGTAAATACAAACACCCAGACTCAGGACATACAGACATGTTCATGCACACAAATGCATGTGATGGAATCTTAACCAACCACGCCGACATAGTCAAAGCAATTTATTATTTAGGACCTTAGAAGTTGATAGTTAAGCAATCACCGGTGACGACGGTATCAGGATAGGTGACCGCCTAGTGGTATTTCAACTCGAGCGTTTTCCGTTCTTCGGGAAGCACGTAAAGCTGTTGGTCCCGGTTATCACTTAATTGTGATAGTCGTTAAGCTAGTTGGAGGCTCCTAGGCGGCTTGAAAACTCCAAACAGTAGGTTGACCACTAGCCTACGTCCACCGATCCGCAGTGGGCACGCGTGGTGGAGTATCTGCCCATTCCCTTTCACCCTCATTTGTGTGCAGACCTATGCTCAGCAGTGGGACATTATAGGCTGATGAACAGGCCCTTGTGAAGGTCAAAGCTATAGAACTTACCATCCAAAGGTACCACCATCGTGATAGGCATTTTTTTACTGTGTATAGGCCTGTGTTTTACCGCAATCTCACCAAGGTAAGTGATGATGTGGCTGAAGGTGGTGTACACACAAAGGCTAGAAGGAACTGGCTCATAAGTGCAGCTGTCGGAACACACCGATACGTGCTTGGTGACAGATTTTTAACCTGAGGGTGGTAGCCAGCCAGATGGGAACTACAGAGTACCCTACCACTAAAAGCTCAAGCTCATTGTAGGATTCGAACTCGGGACCTTCATTTCGGTATCCGACCTCGCCTAAAATTGAACCTCTTTTTCCAGGCATCTCAATGCGAAGCTCACCTGACACAACTAGCTGAATTAGAAGGTGAAAGAATGACGCTGTTGAATAAGACGAACAATATGAAAACTAGCACAGTCGAAATGAGAGCTAAGTGTATGGCGTTACAGAACAGACTCGATGTAAGTATATAATTACTATACTGGCTGTTCCACGAGGTTTCACCCGCGTTCCCGGGATAAAAAGCCTATGTCCTTCTCCATTCCATAGGCTATCTGCATGCCAAATTTCATGATGATCTGTTGAGTAGTAAAGGCGTGAAAGCGTAACAAACAAATAAACTCACTTTCGCATTTATACTACAAGCAGTCCCCCGCGGTTTCACCCGCGTTCCCGGGATAAAAATCCTATGTCCTTCTCTATACCGTAGGCTATCTGCATGCCAAATTTCATGATGATCCGTTGAGTAGTTGAGGCGTGAAGGTGTAGCAAACAAACTTACTTTCGCATTTATACTATTAGTTAGGATATAGTACCTAAGGATGTTTTCATGTAAGAAAGTCAAGCTGGGAGATTGTCCACTGATGGTAAAGTTCAATATGGCTACCATCGCTAATCTTTTCTCATGCATCAAGATCAAAACTGTGTAGTAGAAGGTAGTAGTTGAAGTTTCAATTCAGGGATGTTTGGATATGAAATTTCGGATCTGGATATGCATGCATACGGATATATGAATAACTAGCTGTTCCCCGTGGTTACACCCGTGTTCCCGGGATACCGTAAGCTTTCTGCATGCCAAATTTCATGATGATCCGTTGAGTAGTTGTGGCGTGAAGGCGTAACAAACAAACTTACTTTCGCATTTATAATATTAGTTAGGATTTACCGAGCGCGCGAAGGGTCTCCGTTTCAACTTGGCCATAAATGCTTTCGTATGCCTGTCCGGATGTCCGGCTGTTCTCCTTTATAGGTCGCAAAAACTGAATCAACGAAAAAATTTCATATAATTATCGAAACTCGCGAGGTCTATAGCTCACAGAGCTACTATATAGCATGATACCGGTTTCGGATACGGTTACGTACATGAAATTATTTCGGTTATCTGATAGTTTCATTTACGGATATTAGTTTTTTTTTATCGTGGGGCTAGTGGGGCTGAGCCGGGCCAAAACTTATCATAAAGTGTCTCAGTTAACCCCTATCCGAAATTATTCGAACTTTTATATATCAGATTCTGTTACGGTTTCGGATAGATTTAAATTTCGGATAACCGATAGTTTCGGTTACGGAGCTCTATAAACTAAAGTCGGAGCGGGTGTTGCACTTTTACTTATATTTCTCATGTTACAGGAAAAAGATAGATTGTACAAAGAACAGCGGAGTGAAACAGACAAACTGACATCAGAAGTTAAAAAACTAAGATGTAGGAATACGGGGGTGGAGGCGAGGCAGGCCAGCCAGGAGCAAGCTATTGAGGAGTTGAAGCAGCAGCTACAAGTGGCTACCAGGTGTGAGAAGGTGTGTATATACAGACAGACAAGTTAAAAGACTAACATCAGTGGCATAGTTTGCTCTAGACGGGCCCTCTATCAAAATTTGTTGGGGGGCCCTTCTTCCTGTCTGCGGCGAAACCAAACTTTTGCTTAAACACGTTGAGGGCCCCTGTAGCTCGGGGGCCCCTGCAGTTCGGGGGCAATATTTTATTTGTTGCGTGCATTCTTATTGAAGCATACTAAATGAATGTCTAGGAACTTAATTTTGATGTTATTTTGATAGTCAATGAATTCCTCTACCTGGAAACTCGTGTGGAAATAGGTGGCCACAACTGGATCAACAGTGATTTTACACCTTTCATCTTTAAAAATTAATAATAAATAAAATATTTGTCTCTCAATACACACTTCTACAAAACCTGAAAGCTAAATAAATGACCTACTTAATTAATGTAACTAATCAACACAATATCCATTTTTGAATTAGAGGCAATTTTTATAATATAAAAATTTCCTTAAGATGGCCAAAGCTGGGGCTTTTGCCTATATAAAATGTGTCATTAGGGTACTATTTTTAAATTCATAATTGTACAATATGAGTGTAGATAAATATTTTATTTTATTTCTAGGAGCTCCGCGACTCTTCCCGTTCTCTGTCCGCTTCGCATCAAAGCGCCATCTCTCTGCTAGAGACACAACTAAAAGCGCTCACCTCGCGCATAGACAAGCAAAACGCTCTCATAGACAATTTGAGGAAACAGAACGCTTTACTGCACACAGATGGCGCTCTCAAGGCTTTGGAGAGAGAATATTGCAAGTTTTTGACTGAAGACTAATCATAAAAAATCAATCATCGGTGCCGATTCTGTAGTTTACAACTAAACTAAGGCTGCATTCCGAATTACCGCTGTAATCGCTGTAATCGATTTGAGCGTGCTTAAACCCGTACCGAATTGAATAATGACAGTTAACGATGTCCCGTGAAACGTCATAGATGACGTCATGACATGCGCCATCTTGCGCTCACACCGACCATGCCCTAAACTGATATCACCGTGAGCGCTGTCAAAAGTGACGGCAAAAATCTAATAAGATCCTTGGTTTTCTATTTGGCAAAGATACTTTTTATAATTTTATGAGAGAAAAATAATAATAAAAGCAGATATTCCTTTTTGCGAGTCAACTTATAAAAGATATAAGGAGTCCTAGCGCGTTGATAATTCAGATTTTAATTAAATTCTCAAATGTTCTGTTTTGAATACTGAGAGCGCGATAACGGGCGTTCCGAATTGTTGATAGTTCTCAGCTGTCATAAGCGTGATATCTAATTCGGTACGCAAATTATTGCTGTGATCGCTGTGATCGATATTATCCATTTTGGAATGTACCCTAATTTAGTCTCACTATGTCTCATTCTAACAAAGAACATAAGAAAAGGATGTAAGAAATTTAGTCCTGTCAAATTAGTCCAATGCTTGTTTTCAATACTTTAGTCGCCATCTATCACGGTTACGTCTAAATAGCCGCAAATGGAGACGGCAAAGACTAATTTGACAGCTTTAAATATGTTCTATCCTTTTTCAATAATGTTTGTAAGAAAGAGATGTGATGTCACTAATATTAGTTTAGTGCGATTTACAACAGAATCGGCACCATTTATTAGTGGGTCTAGAAATGTAACAACTTATACTGTTTGCAAGCTATTCATCCCGAATTTTCACTAATTATATATTACTACTACTAATTATTATTATATTGTTGTAAAATTTTGCATACGTGCGAATCACCAACCACTGTTTTAGACGAGTTTGTCTTTCAGAAACGTATGACCTTTTTTCGGAACAAAAAGGGACTGCGCAACACTGACGCATAATCAATATATTATTTTCTTGGTTATTATTAATTATGCCTAAAAATAACTTTTTCAACGACAGTGATAGGACCAGTGTTCGCAACCGTACGATAATTATCGTACATGTACGATAATTTCATAACCACGTACGATGTACGATGGTACACGACTATCGTACGCTGATTGTACGATAATTTCCATTCTGATGAAAAATTGGATGATTACGCAGATAGCCAATAGCCCAATAACAATTACAGTTGTTTTTTAGTGTCAGCACCATCTATTGGCTCATTTCTTTCTTAGGAACATATTAGGAACACATGCTGTTGCTTAATGGCGCAATCTTGCTACTGTCTTCCAATCAGCGATCGATATCGTCGTTCGATGTGGTAGAGTGTTGGCAGTTATTGTCTTTTCGAATTTGTATATAAAATATTAAGTTTAATTAATATTTGTGTATTCTGTTCTCGCAAATATAAAATCTATACAGTTAAACTTTTAAAAAATTTGCTTGTTTTCATGTGTCTCTATCCTTTAACATTATTTTCTTTAAATTCGAGATGTTGGCGGGAACTATTATTTTTTTTCATTTAAAAAACAAGTTTACAAGATTTAAACTATAAAGTATTTGCAACATATTATTGTCACGTTTCATATGATTTTTAAAAGTATTTTAGCCATTTTCCTGATGGGTACGATAATTTTGATCCATATATGAGCATATACGATAATTTTACGGCCCTGGTACGATAGCTGCCTGGCTTCAGGTTGTGAACACTGGATAGGACCCTATCGCTAGTGGCGCCAAATGGTGGCCTTCAGAAACGGTAAACCTTGCGTGAAGATTATTATTATCTGTTCTCAAAACGTTGAATCCTTATCATCCTTCAAAGTAACCAGTCTCTTCACCACACGAATTAATTCGCACCCTTGAACATGAACATTGCTGTTTAGTTCTACAGGAGCGTAAGCCTAACTTCGTTTCGAACATGCAATGAAAATCGTGTCATGCGATTCGTCCATTTATCTGTATACACGCATGTGTGTGTAGATCCGAGAGCGCGGTAGTGCGTATTTACAAGCGCTTACAGTATTACCCAACTTATATGGCGCGTCGTGAATCTTCGTTCGCACAGAAAAGAAAGTATGGCCCCGAAGATTAACGAAAGAATGCTTAAAACTTACAATCAACCTTAGATCACTACTATAAGGTACATAATACACTGCAGCTGTTAGTTCCGTCTCACTCGCAAGTCACGCCCCTCCGCACGGCGCGCGCTAACATGGTGGCAGCTGTCGGCCAATAGCGTTACCCGCGCTTTGAAAATGTATCTTCTGCGCAGGTACATCGATAAGCCATATTAATTGGGTACTACTGTACGAACAAGTGAGTTCTCGGGCTGTGTGAGTAAACATTGTCTACTATTGGTCTATTGGCGTTCGTTTACGTGTAGTTGTGATATTAAGTGGGGAGTTTCGTGAGACATCAGGTCTAAGCTAAATCCAATCGTCACAGCCCATCTTTCGTGATCTATGTTCGCACCCTATTGATAAAGTACAAAATGTATATTTTTATAAGAATAAATTGTTTTTATGTATATCTTGTTTTATTTATGTTTTTCCATTGTATGTGGCAATAGGGATGCTTCATGGGTAAAAAAAAATCTAATTAGTATGTTAGATTTTCAAAAAATATTGGACATATATTTTTTGCTTTAACAAATTAGTATATTGTATTTGGTGTACATTAGTATATTGGAGGACAATGCAAGTACAGTCAACAAAAAGTACAATCACCAAAAAAGCTTGTATTAAAAATGTAATGTTTAACAAAAACTTATTATTTGTTTAATTGACAAAAGAAATAGGTGTCTAATATATTTTGATAATATAAATGTCGGTCTTAATAGATTTTTTCAGTCATCTAGCCTATTCCACCCGTGATATCAGCATTAACTCCTTACCCATATCATCTACTCCACATAACTTTATTTTAGATAAGTACCTATATTATGTGAAGGCTGCAAACCGAGGTTTGACCATCAAATTACCATAACAAATATGACTTACGATGAATCACTCAAGAAATACAAGGATAAATCCGTATGAGCAAAGTCAACATACACAGACTGTTCAGCGTTTCTCAACTTGGGGTTTAGACCCCATCTAGGCCCCAATGTCTTGGAAAAATATGATCTATGGGTGCAAAACAAGTACGGGTATCGCATATCGTAAACAGAAGTTACTTTTTCGTCGAGAGAATGCGTTTCTGTACCGGTCAAGATTACTTATTATGTTAAGTATTTTCTTAGGCATAGTTTAATGAAGACATCTTAATCAGACCAGCCGTTTCCGTGATTTGGCTAATATTATCAGATGTCAGAAACAGCAGCCATATTGTATCTACATACTTAAAACAAGTAGGTAATACAAAATACAATCTGTATACAGACAATTCTGCTGCTGCTGATTTATCGGCAAGGTTCCGAGCGTTCGTTTTCAAGGTTTTAACCTTGGACGGCTAAAATAATGCGGCTGAAACTAATACACTAATAGGAAGCGACATTAACCCCAACTGTTATAGACTTTTATCCCGGGAACGCTGGTGACACCACGTGAGGTTAGTATTATATATTTAGTGTGAGCTCGAAAGCATATTGACAAACAATTGAAAACTGTTTTACAAAAAGCTTAAACCGACTTCAGAGTATAATAAAAAGTAATCAAACCCTGACCTGATGACAATGGGACCAAATGGGAAGTGTACCGTTCTAAACAAAAAAAGATTTTTCCAAATCGGTTAATAAATGACGGAGATATGAGGTAACAAACATAAAAAAAAAATACATACAACCGAATTGAAAACCTCTTAATTTTTTAGGGTTAAAAAATAACTCCTACACTTTAGGGGGACACAAAAAGTTTGATAACCAATGCACTAGTTTATTACATTGATAACCTTACAACCTCTTGAAATCTTTAAGCATTATCATCCCAACTACGTTGAGTTCCACACGGTTTTTAAAATGCGAGCCATTCTGTTTTTCCTTGTTCTAATCGCCATTTGGCACGTGGAGTGTGATCATTTGATCATAGGTAATATTGCTGATAGAGTGCGTTTAGCTAATCACACCAAAATTGAATATAATGCGATACCTTTCGTAAAACGTGTTAAGTATTACTTTTATTCACAACTGGATAACATGAAAATCACTGTGAGTATTATTTATGGATTAAACATTATTTTTTACAAGCTTATAATAAGTATTTAGTTTCACCTGTCCGGTGTCTGTAATCGAATCTTACAAGTAACACTGAAAAAAATGGGCAACAAGGGACTACAAAATGTTATTTAACAGTAACACAAAATTTGACGACCTACAACTGAGTGACTTGCGAACTAAACTTACCAGTAACAAAGCTAGTTATTGTTCGTTACTAAATTATTTGATTAAATGTAACTAAATTTAGTTTCCCGACAACTAAAGTTAGTTTCCCGACAACAAAACATCAACTTACATAACTAGTTTTGTAGATAATTTTTTTCAGTGTAGATTTGACCCACTTCCCAGTGTCCGATTGAGCTGAAATTTGGTATACATTAGTATATAAAAGCTTGTGTTAATTTTTTTTTGTTAGTACTCATTTATTAGTAGTTATATTTTAAGCGCGTAAGTATGGTATGTAATTTTAAATTAAACTCTACAATAGTTAAATAATGAGTTCTATTGGATACAAGATTTATTTTATTCTAAAAACGTCAAAGCGAGATTTTATCTCGCAGTCATTCGTAAACAACAGTTCTAAGAAAATTTATAGAGGAAACATGTGAGGAAACTAATAACAAGGGATTTTCCGAGAAATGATAGTGAATTCACAAAGTTCATTAAGGTTTATCGAAAAGGTTAATAATACGCAATATATTTATGTTAGGGCGAAAGAAAATATTTTATTTACCTAAAAATAGAATAAAATAATAAGATAAAGGAGCACAGCATATCCACTAGTACAGCGGTTCTCAAACTTTTTTTAGAAAACACAATATTTGATGGAGCCTTAGAATTATAACTATTTCGAAAGATTTATTTAATTGATATTATTTTCAGAGGAATGTATTTTGCCCAGTTATATCGCGGAGCGCCCACAGAGGCTTTGCGGAGCCCCAGGGCTCTGCGGAGCACACTTTGAGTATGACTGTAATAAAACAACACATACAAGAGCACAGCATATTCACTAGTAGATGCCCCGATATAAGTTAAAGGATCATGGCGAGATTTATACAAAAAAATAAAGATTTTTAGAGACGTTGAAATGACGTTATTATTGATCCTTGGTGCCTAAGGATAACTTGAGGCATTTAAAATATTTTTAGATCCCCGGGATAAAAATGCGACATTCTATGATATGCCGGCGAATCGCCACCTAACCCATTATTTTGTTATGTTTTACGGGGTTTATAAAATATTTCAAGCTTGAACGATTCATCGTTCAAGATTTCAAGTATATTAATATGTTGCTGGTAATGTAATCTCAACATTGGAAGTGATTCAAAACTCTCTAAAATGTTTAATTTTTTTGTACAAGTCTATGTATGGATCTCGCCATGATTCTTAAAGCTTATAAAAAAACCATTGGAAAATTTGAGTTCTGCCAATGGGCACGTCAACTAAAAAGATTTTAAGACCTTTTTCAAATTTCCCAGGGTATCCAAGCACTAGACACCTTACACAGTAAGGCATCAATGAACATCACAGCTGGTGGAGTCGGCTTCACTTACGTGAACTTCAGAATGAAGAGCGAAAGGGGTAGGGGACTGAGCTACGACATCGGAATATACGTCAAAGATAATTATGCCTACTAATAAATGATACATATTTCGTTTCTTATGTTTGTTTTATTGCCAAACATCGAATAATTAACTCGAATATTGAAATCGATTCCGCCAATTTCCCACCACTGACAACGCGCTCTGATTGGCTAAGGGTCACACGACGCAGTGATTGGTCCTTAATGTTTAAAATCAGTGCAAAATCACTGAATAGTTGCGGAATTTGATTGTTCCGTTTAACTAGAATATTTCCTTGATAGCTAGGTATCTATAGTCTAAAACCTAAAGCTTAACTTTTATTAAGAGTGAGCCGGTTTTAAACTATTTTTTTTTATAACACTAAGTTGGCAAACAAGCATACGGCCCGCCTGATGGTAAGCAGTTACCGTAGCCTATGGACGCTTGCAACACCAGGGGTATCACTCGCGCGTTGCCGACCCTGCAGAAATTTCTTCACACCCTTTTTGAGGAACCCCATGCTGTACTCCATTGGGAAGACCAAGGCGGGGAGCTTTCCACAATCTGAGCGACCGCGGAAGGAAGCTTATTTGAGACCGCACAGTACGACACCATTCTGGTTTCAATGTGTGAGGATGGTCTCCCCGTCGATGGCGAGAGTTGCGATGGTTCGCGGCGCCGCGTCACGTCTTTGTGAAACAATTGGCTCGTCGCGTCTACGGTTGGGTTTGTTCCCGGGAATAAACCCAACTTCGAGTAAATTTCCAATTTGGTGGGAAAAGACCCGGGAATTTTCTCATGGGCTGGGAAAATACTCAAATGGTCACATTTACTAGATTTTGCGTATATAGCGAGAGAGACCTTAACAAAATCGTTTGAATAACATTTAACAAGATTTCTTTTAGGGTCACACACATATCATACAATAAAAAATCTTTTTTTTTTGTGTGATGAAGGAGATCATTGTTTTTAAAAAAGTGACATTTTGGGGTCTAAGGGTTATGGTGTACAGGCGGCGGTCCCATACAATTTCCACGCCGTGGTAGTACATACTCGTCCGACTCCAAGTCGGGAAGTATGATACCAAGTTCCGCGTGAGTCCGCGCGTAGGTAATGTAGGTAAATATAACAGCGAGTATGATTAAAATAACTATCACAAGCATCTAAAAATATTTTTTTAGGTACAAAAAGCCACTTGAGTATTTTTCTTTTCTTCCTTTCCCTGCCCATCCCTCGTCGCATCGCGTGTCGTCTCGGTGTGAACTGACCCTTATCACCCTTACTGCGTATTGTACACCCTTCGTAGTCCACTGCAGGCAGCAGCAGCAGGCGAACGTGTCGCCGCGATACTACTTCTTTCTCTTTCGTTTCTATGTAATATGTATTACTACTAGCTTCTGCTCGCGGCTTCGCCCGCGTGGCCTACAGGAATCAAATGACATATTTTTCTACAACAATAAAAGAAACCAAAACAACTTCATTCCGCTTCGAGGGTGGAATTATTAAAAACGCTGAGACACGTATACATTTATTTTCAATCTTCAGCCTAAACACAATATTTGAAGATCCTAACTTCGAAACTGACGGACTTTCATACAAACTTTCATCCCCTATTTTACCCCCTTAGGGGTGGAATTTCGAAAAACCCTTTCTTAGTGGATACCTACTCTTCACAAAGAATATACCCTCTAAATTTCATGTCTCTAGGACCAGCGGTTTAGGCTGTGCGTTGATATATCAGTCAATCAGTCAGTCAGTCAGTCAGGACTTTGAATTTTATATATACAGGTCGTTGTTTTGGTCAGCGACGAGCAACTCAGGGTTGATAATACAAATGATACTGGTGCTAAAAAAAATATAAAAAAAATACTTTATTTTTTTTAATAATAAAAATAAAAAAATAAAATTTTTGAAAATCATGTAATAAGCTAAAGTGTAGACATAATACTCAACGGGAGTACGAGGGAGTAAAGGGGTGGGGCGATGTCGGCTTGCGCCTAGCTCTAGTCTGTGCACGTGCCTAGTAACCTTACTTTGCGGTAATTTTATTTCAAATTGAATAAGGTATTTCTCAACATATTTACAGTATTTAATGGAATTAATTCCATTTTTGGGGAATATATATTTTGTACTACCGCTCCTGGGTCGCTTGTCGCCGACCAAAACAACACCCTGTATAGATGGAGGCGACTTGTCGCTATCTACGGAAGTGTTTCATAGTACCTAATACATAGAGACCAGTAGTGTCGCGGCGACACGTCGCCTGCTGCTGCTGCCTTCAGTCGGCTTCGAAATTGGACCTTTTTGTAACGTTAAATGAAGAGGACTAGCGTACGGCCACTACGGCTATAACATGCTCCTTTTATTATTATTTTTTTTGTCTGAATTACTTCAATAAAAAATTTAAATAAATTCAATTAACTATTCTAAAATGTCTAAACAAATTTATTTCAGCTTTTTACAATTTTTTGTAGCTCATGTTGTATAGATGACATACAAACATTTTTACTCAAAACATTCATAGACTCCGTCGAGAAGATTAACAAAATTCAAAATGACGCTGTCAATTCAAAAACAATAGCAAATCGCTGACAAACTAAACGATTTTGTGATTATTATAATTTTCTATATATAGTTTATAAAGGTATTTTCAGTGGTATCATGCGATCTTTGAGTTTATTAATAAATAGCCAATGTTATTTGCCAATTTTTTATGGTAAGTTTATAACCAATGGTAATAATTAGATAAGTTGCCTGCGCTCTATATTAGCAGTATTAAAACATGGTAACTGCCGGGCATTCGACACGCCTGATTATTCTTCAGCGTTCACCTGACAGGCATCCTCTTCGTCGATGTAACAAAAGCATTTGAATATTTTTGGCACAGTGGCTTAGTCTATAAGCTGCTACCATCCTGCAAAATGTTTTGTCAAACCACCACTTTCGCTATCGAATTCCAGGCGCACTGTCCGCTCTCCAACCTATCTGTGCTGGAGTCCCTCAAGGTGTGTACAAACAGTACTGATCCTTGAGAGCTCTTACTCTTCTCGCTATACACGAGCGACATCCCTAGGATTGGCAAAGCTCAGCTAGAACTCTTTGAAGACGACACCGCCGTGTTTACTTCAGGCACTTGCCAGAAGCCCATTGCTAAACGTCACCGATCCGCCAACGACGCCCTAGGCACCTGGTTGACTTAAAAAGCTTGAAATATCATTCTAGAATTAAGAATTATCACTTTCAACAGTCAGACATTCAAAGCTACAGAGAATGAATGAAATATTCTTTATTGTATAGACTAACATAGAACACATGATAATAGTAACACAAATTTAGGAAGTTATACAACATAAGCGGCCTTATCGCTTAAGCGATTTCTTCCAGAGACAGCAAATCTAATAACATTTATCAGACAATATTTTTAATTTCAGTCTATTCTTTCTAATGGTGCTTGTGTCATGCCATACCATATCTAAAAGTATTGCGAACGAAGACGAAATTGATGATATATGCGACAGTTTGAATAACGTTGATTTCAAAAGGGAGCGTAAAGGGAAACACGACAGATTTATTCATCAATACAAAAGAGAAAATAGTAACGAAGTTACTAAACCTTTCAAGAATGTCAAATCAACAGTTACAACTAAAAAAACTAAACCTCATGAAAAATCTACAGAGGATATTGCCACAAAACCAATACATACATCCATACACAGTAAACTCGGTAAGATGTGGAGAAAATTTAGAATAAAAGGGAAGAAGGATGATAAAGATAAAGAACTATCAAGAAAAATACGAGGGAAAGGAGGAGGGAGAAGACGACTCAATAGGCACAATACAGTGCCTTTTCATAAACATGTAACCACTGTTGATGAACGCAAATATTTTGATTCTAATGAAGTTTTCACTAAAAGAGATAGGAAAACCATTTCTAAGAAACGAAGAAAAAATTATAATCAAGTCGTTTTAGCAAAAAGAAAGCAATCAGTCAAAGATGATGAAAGTAGTATAAATTTAACAGATTTAAGTGCAAATCAAACTAAACCCTTTTCAAGAAACAAAGAAGAAATATGTATCACTCCTCATAAAGAGTATTACAAAAGCACGACAGTACATAATTTTAAAACTGCAACGATTAAAACTTACGAAACACCTGGGTTTGATGACGGTCTGACCAATTCGCTCGCTTCGACAACAACAAATAAGAATAATTTAAATTTTTTGTACAGACTTAATAAGTACCAAAAAAAATCAGCTATACAAAATATCAAACCAAACGTTTTTAGTGAACCAACTACAGAAAGTGTAGAGTATCTCAGTACAGCCCAGATAGAAGCTCTTCTTAATGATATAAAAGTAAAAGCTGTACAGATGATAGCTCATCAGAGTCCTGCTATAACAGAAACTATAGCAAATGCAGTCACAAAAATTGCTTTTGAAACGAATCCTATATTAAAACACTTAAAGATCAACAGTCCAGGACACGCTCTTAGTAATTTTGTATCTTTAGATCCTATTAATAAATGTTGCGATAAAAGAAATGTAAATTATATGGATATGATGATAAATATACCTTCAAATGAACCATCTATGATATCGAGTACTGAAACTCATAACATAGAAGCCAGATCAATCTCAAGAGATGCTTACACTATAGCTCAAAGTATTGAAGATAAACTCCAGCAAGAACTCAAAAATGCATTTGAAAAAGTTAAGAGTCAAATCTGTCACAAGGATATAACAAAGGTAGCTCCTAAAAAAACCGCAACCATGATGGCTCCTACTGTAGTGCCATCAATTGAAACAACGAAACCTTTTAATGCCAATAAAAAAAATACAAATGCAGAAACATTACTGAGAACGAATCGTGGCAAAACCAGTAAAAAACATGAAAATATTGGAAATACTGAAAATAATAAAAAAGCTGAAGCGCTAACACGCTCTTCAAGTACTATTGATGATTATGCTATGCTTACAGTATGCGAACATATGTTAACTAAATCACGTGAAAATAGTGTTCTAAAATTACTGATGGCACCAGATGCAATTATGAGGAAGAAAAAAGAAGCATTAAGGTTATCGAAAAGAAATTTAGAAACACTAACGGATTTAAGTCTTAAAGAGAATATACAGAAGATTTACAATGATGAAGAAGAAATGCCTGAAGAATCTATTGATTATGGGAGCGATTCCAATGCAAAGACAATTGAAATGTCAGCAACACCTAATGAGACAAAGAATAACGAAGAAAAAGAACAAGGTCAGGCCACTGTCAAAGAAGACAGCCTTGAAGGGCTAATCACTAAACTAGCTTACAACGATTACGTGAATGGATACAAATACTATTTGAATTTTCAAAGAGAACAAGGCGATCAAAAATTTTCAAACCTAATCAAATATCAAGCGCATATGCATCATAATGTAGATGATATTGGAAAATTTATACTGAGTAAAATACCACAAATACCAACTAAAAGATATAAGAGGAATTTCTTCGATAATACAGATACCTTGGACGACGAGTCATGGTTTAAAAAGAACTTTTATTTGTTTATTGAAAATGGGACACCAAAAAAATATCATACGTCTCAAACTGTGTCTTTGAAATCCCCTATAACTGAAACCAGAAACAAAGTGGCTTCATATAATACTGAAAACGTTATAGATAAACCAGTATTGGAGAATAAGTGCGTTGATACTGAGTCAACCGATGTCAATTGGAGTGAGCCACCTAAAGATTATATACACGTACCATCTTACAGTAAGTAGTATCGTATTACAAATTTATAATAATCAGTTAATTACAAATTATTTATTATACTCATTAGTTTTGTAATCAATATTAATGCAATATCTTGTTTCTAGGAAGTTCAACAATGAATTATGTACAGCTTATTAAAGTTGACAAAGAAAAACTAAAGACAGTAAAAAACGAAAACAAAGATGAGAAGAAAAATGAAATAAAGATCCTATTAGATGAAGAATTAGAACGTCACAAACGGAATGCAAAAAAAAACGAATACTCAAAAATACAATCTAAAAGATCAACAACTACAGATGGTGCTGATTTCAGTAAAAAATCTGACATTAAATCTAGAAAGTATGGTTACGTTGATGTGAATTTAATAAGAACTACAACAGCTAAGATAAAAAATAAAAAACATAAGAATAATAAATTAAAAAACTTCTTTGATAAATTTCGATTGAGAACAAATAAAAAAGTAAACCCTAAGAAAGCAAAGCGCAGTAGCCAAATTAGGGTACAAAGGTTTTTTGGATTCAAAAATATGTTTAAAACGAAGCCTACGGACAAACCGATTCCACCGACAACCACTCCAAGGGAACCATCATTAGACTATGATGTAACGATGACAAAAAATCATTATTTCAAACCATTCAAATTCAATAATCCACTAGGAGTTAAAGATATTCAAAATATGATCCCAAATATAACTTACGATATACCTTATGGAGCCAATATTAATAATTTGATGCCACCAGTAAAATATAATATACCTGAGACTAGTATTAAACCAGGCGATAGTCATGTATTTCAAGCTCCGAAGGTAACACAAGCAATCCAGTTAAAGTTGCCAGATTCCAAAATACAAAACAGTCTACAGGATTTAAAATTTAGATCAAGGATTAGTGTTACTGATACGCCATTGAATATTGTAGCTCCAAATGGTAAGAGTTTTAATACCTTAGTGAGAGATAGAGATCCATCTTTTTGAAGCCTTTGTTAGGTTCGTCATGGTGATTGAACAACTTTAACTATGGGTGGTTTTTATACATTTTGATCTTACATACTGTAGAATCGTGCTGTAATTCCCTCACGATGTTTTCCTTTACTGAAAGCTCAAGTTCATTGTAGGATTCGAACCAAAGAAATTTTGCAAATTTTGCTTAGTTGGTCCCACCAAGTGAGCGTATGTGAAGATGAAATTATTATTACTATAATTTCCTATAAATCAAACCAGCAGACAATTATTCTTAAGACCACAAAACATCGTTTTTTTTTATTTAATACAATTTACAGATACTTTTAAACAACAAATTTATTCAACATCTACGCCTAGAGAGTTATATACCTTTAATTTTGAAGAAGCATCTGTAAATTATTTGGCATCGGACGCTATTCATCGTGACATCAATGAAATACAAATGAAATTGTCTGTGAGACATAAACCTACAGCAAATACAATCTCCAGCATATTTGAGAACATAAACAAACCTTTATATTTTAATACACAAAAGAAAGAATCAGAATTACATAATCCAGCTACCTTTGATTTTAATAAAGCATCAGTAAATGACTTGGGATCGGACGCTATTCATCGTAACATCAATGAAATACAAATGGAATTGTCTGAGTGGCATAAACCTAAAGCAAATACTCCAATCTCCAGCATAGTTGAGGAAACAAACACATCTCCATATTTTAATACACAAAAGAAAGAATTACAATTACATAATCCAAATATCTTTGATTTTAACGAAGCATCAGTAAAAGACTTGGCATCGAACGGTATTTATCGTGATATCAATGAAATAAAAATGAAATTGTCTCTAATGCATAAACCTACAGCAAATACTCTGATCTCCAGCTTGTTTGAGAAAACAAACACATCTCCATATTTTAATACACAAAAGCAAGAATCACAATTACATAATCTAGATACTTTAGATTTAGAGGAAGCATCAGTAAATGACTTCGCATCGGATGATATTCATCGTGACATCAATGAAATAAAAATGAAATTGTCTATGAGGTATAAACCTACAGCAAATATACTGATCTCCAGCTTATTTGAGAAACCAAACCAATTAACATATTTTAATTCACTAAAGAAAGAATCACAATTAAGTAAACCATCAAATCCGGTGTCAGTCAAAATAGGAGCAAAGAAATTTATGGTTACAAATAATGGGAGACGCGAAAAATCACTTACACCAAAAAAAATTAAAAATAACAATGATATCAACATTTATGAAGCTACTTTGCCAAATGTCAAATATAATACGAAACCTGTATCGGATTATTTCAATGATTTACTTATGTGGCATGGCGATGTATTAAATGCTGATGGAGTACAAAAATCTACATGGGATGAAATATTAAAATCTACGAATACTGAAACAGATGCAACAACACCAGGCTTGACAAATTTACAAAGGGACATATTATATTTTCAATCTATAAATAATACTAAAGCATCTACAGTACATCCAGTTGAATTTCTTATGACCAGAAGACCTGAAAAAACTTTCAATCCAGACATTTTCAGAGAAGATTTTGGTGTAAATACGCCATTAAATAAAAAACTTAAAAGATTTTCGTTTGCAGATGTTAAGCATAATTTGAGGGAATCTGAAGGTAGAAGTCTTTTAATGTTAGCAATTCTAATATCTAGAGATAATGGTAAAGATTCAGATATATGAAACGAGGAAATGATTACAGAAAAGCCTCAACCAAAGCTAATTTAGAGAACATGAGTTTTTTCATACGACGAAGTCTGTAAATAAGAATACCGCCTGATGGTAAGCGGTTACCGTAGCCATACAGACGCTTGTAACACACGGGGCATTACTCACGCGTTACCGACCCTTCCCCGCTCCAATGAGCTCTGGCGACCTTACTCACGCGCAGGAACATAACACTAAGCTATTGAGCTGCGGGGAGGTGTATAAGGAGATTCTTCCCCAGTCGAGCTGCTATTTGAGCGAATAAACGCTATGCTCTACCTCTCTTTATCAAAAAAGTAAATTATAACAATCATCCGACTAATGTGCTAATATTTCAGATACAAATGACGGTTTTGAGAATACTCCATTTGTGATCGTTGATAGCACTATTCTTCCTTTTAAAAATGATATAAAAGACGCTATCGATGGTTCAAGAATAAAAAAAATGCGTTAGTATCTATTCATCTGATTTAAGTAACTGACTGTTCTAATAATCAATTTATAATATCTCTCGCTCTATATCTCTTACAGCAAAGAGTTCTCTTAAGAATTCCAAAAGTGGCATGGTAAGTATATCGGTTTTTGATAATTTTGACGTTAATTAATAATATTTAGAAGTATGGTTACTTGTAGTACGAGATTAACATGGTGGTGTAACGGTCAGATCCGTAGCAATTTCGTAAAAATATAGATTTCTCAGATCTATCATTTATCAAAATTTTGGAAATTGGACGGTATACTACGATTTCAGAATGCATTCAGGTCAAACGCAATGACATTTAATTTTTTATTTAGGATCATAGAAGCTATCGATTTTATACGGTTATTTTATATGGTTATCAAAACGATGAGTCATAAAGTTTAGACGTGGCCTCTCGAGTCTCGAACTATAATTTATTTTTTTCAGCATATTGTTATTGCTAAAACAAATAAGCAGCCGTCCCAGTATTACACTACTCCATTACCTATGAGTGGGAACGATTTCAACAAATTTCTGAAAGAAAATAGCTTAGATGTTGAATATGTCACTTCGCCGCTTATGGAACTGCCTAATTTTATTGATATCTCGCCTATCACACAAAGTATTGCTCTAAAAATAACTAACAAATATAAAATGGACAGTTCTATATCTGACCTTACGAGGACAACCAAAAGTTATAATGTTTCTAAAACTACCAAACCTGGAAACCAAAATCTGGATACCAATATAAATCCTACTATAGATTTTGGTATGAGACTAAAACCTACCAATTCAATTGATGTATCAGAAGCTGAATTAGACCCTGAAAACCAAATAGAGTATTTAAATCATCTAGGAGATGTTTTAGATGATGATTACAACTTTGAAACAGATTATGAAAGGAAAAGACGCAAAAGATACAAACCGTTCGACGATTACAACTACATTACCACAAATTCATTCCAAAGAGAATCAAATAAAAGAAAATGTGACTTCGTTCAAGGCACAATGAATTTCTTCACAAAGAGTACAACCCCAAAATCAATTATCGATAAAGTAAATTTAAATGATCTAGTCGAACCAACTGGAGATAAAGTGCATCCAAACATGGAAATTACTATAATTGACCTTGATGATCAAAAAGATAAACAAAATGTTATGTATAGGGATTTTGATTACCACACAGTTTTTAGTGATGAAGACACAACAAGAAAAGCTGATATTAAAACAACTTTTAATATAAACGAAGACACAAAATTAGCTGTAACAATACCCGATGATAACAATTTACAACAAAAATCACACAGTACCATATCATATCAGCAGATTTTAAATGAACTAAATAGAGCTAGTCCAATAACGAACCCCGAAATAAATTCTAAAAATGAATACAAATTAGATAAAAACGTTAGCCAAAGTGATACTCCTAATGCAGTAACAGAGTATGAAACCACAACTCAGGAAATAATGAACACGTTGCCTGTAATGCAACCGCATAGAGTGCATATTAGCAGCCACATCTATAAATATGATTTTGTTTACAATGATCGCAATTTGGACAGTTCTAAGGAGGAACGAGACACATGTAAGTCCACTGTCCTTTTAAAATTTTAGGCCGCTCGCATCCAGCGGCGCCCAGCGATTTTGACCAGATCGTCGGTCCACCTGGTGGGAGATCGTCCCGCTCGGCGCTTTGCAGTACGTGGTCGCCACTCGAGAACCTTCCTTCCTCATCGGCTATCGGTTCTTCGAGCGATGTAGCATGCCTATTGCCACTTCAGCTTACTAATTCTACGAGCTATATCGGTAGTTTTCGTTCTCCTACGAATGTCCCTCCCCTAACTTACCATAAAGCAACTGATGGGCTGAACTGATGCGTCCACTCTGATACTATGCTCCATATCTGAAGAATTACATGATCATTCGACGAGTTCGGCTGCAGAGAAATCAGTGTAATCAATTATATACTTAATGTTGACTGGTTCTATGGTCTTAAGGCTCAATTAGAATTAGGAAGTCCAGAGGGTATACTCCGAGTAACGATAGACAAAAGTCTGATTATCGTTAAGAAAATATCAAACAATAGATTTGCAGCAAACTTTGGTTAATAAAGTCGCAAGTCTATCCTCATATGGATTACAGCTGTTATCTATGGGCGCCGATACCTGGATACCAGCTTGGGCCTTATAACTCGGTTCAGCAGCGTGCTATTAGAATTGTCGACGATCCCAAGCTCACAAGCGGTTTAGAGCCCCTTCATCTTAGGAGAGACTTTGCCTCCTTATGTGTGTTCTACCGCTTGTACAATGTCCGTTCTGAGGAATTATTTAACTTGTTACCCACGGCTACCTTTTACTTTCACACCTCTCGCCATCGACGGGGTGTTCATACTCACACATTGGAAGCAAAATGATCCCGCAATGTGCGGTTTCAAAGGAGCTTCCTGCAGAGGATGCTCAGATAGTGAAATGAGCTCCCCGCCGTGGTTTGCCCAAGGACGTACAGCATCAAGGGTGTGAAGAGATTGTTGTATGAGTGGTATCCCTGATGTTACAAGCGTTTATAGGCTATGGTGACCGCTTACCATCAGGCGGGTCGTATGCTTGTCTGCTATCTTAGTAGTTCAAAAAAAGTCAAGAAGATGATCGGACTATTGTGCATCGTTTTTCAGAGAGACAATGGTGCATTTGCCATTTGTTAAGAAATTATCTATAGGATTCTAATCTCTATTCTGCCAACCTAGCGTAATAATGGTCGTGAAGCTATTTCATCATCATCATCATCATATCAGCCCATGGATGTCCACTGCTGAACATAGGCCACCTCCATTGACTTCCACTTCGAACGGTTTTGGGCCGCTTGCATCCAGCGGTGCCCAGAGACTGTGACCAGGTCGTCGGTCCACCTGGTGGGAGGGCGTCCCACTCGGCGCTTTCCAGTACGTGGTCGCCACTCGAGAACCTTTCTTGCCCAGCTATTTATCTAAGAAGAAGCTATTCATAAGAAGCTATGTTAATTTATTGACCCTATTGAAATTTCAGTAAGGATACCATTTCTGCCAAGAATAAAAAAATCAGCACAAAATGTCAATTCAGCAACAAATCAACAGCAAGGAAACTCAATAAATAGTGAGTAAGTCACAACATTATATTTAATTAAATATTAGAAATGTTATATGGCGTTATACAAGGCTTTGCCAGGTGGAGGGAAGTGCTACATAATTAAATTGAATTTTGAGATATAGTTATCATAGATTTAAAAAAAATTACCTGTCTGAACCAGGCTTTGAAGAATTAGTTCTTTCTAACAACATATAAATGTTATTCAGTCTGATTAATAGGTTTGTCCTCATGATGTTTCCATATTTCTGACAATATTGGCAAAGGAGCTAATGCAGATGCTGCGGGGTGGAAAAACTAGTTTACTATATTTATCTAGCTTTTTCAGCAGAGAAAGCAAAAGCTTAGCAAGTACATTCATTAGTTTCAGCAAATTTGTCAGTATCCAAACCATCCATAACATACTAAAATATTTTCAACAGAATTCAACGCTTTAAAGTTGTCAATATAGTAGAAGCTGTTGATAAAATTGAATATCCAAAAGAACAAATATATATTGATTTACCAACATACTACATACCTAATACAGATAACATAAAATATAGTGTTACAACAGATAAAGATGTAATAGCTTTTGTAGGATATTTAACTGCAAAGATCAAAGATTATGTTATGAATGGTTTCGATAAGAATTTTAATGCAAATAAAGTTTTTAGTGATACCCAAAGTGAATATGAAGTCAAAGATAATAATGAAAAAAATAAGGGAGTGAGAAAACGACGTTCTCGAGGAGGTGAGATATTTAAAAAAAACTATCCATATACGTGACATGACCCAGACATTGACTAACGAACGGTGTTTTTCAAACTCAACCTGTAATGAGGAACTAAGTAGATCGTAGGTAAAACCGCGCGCGGAAAGTATGCAATACGAAAATTAAATTTCAAACAAGATTTCAATCAAAAATGCCAAAAGAACTCACGGCATTAAATTTAGTCCAAGCTCGAAATTTCATACCAAAAAGAGGAGTTTTCGGCAAAGATTTTCTCAACTTTAATATTAGCTTTTTGCACTGCATTTGATATTGTTTCAAAGCTAAAAGAGCCAGCTCGCAGACAGTGTTGTCATTTTCAAATTCATTTTAAATTTCCTAAACGGCTAGACCGATTTGAATGATTTTTTTTGTATGCGTTTGGGTGGCGCCCTGGATGGTTTTGATTCACAAATCAGCTCGGCAGATGGCGCTGCAGTCGGTATCTAGGTTATATTATCGACTGCAGCGCCATCTGCCAAACTGGTTTGTGACAAATTCAGTGTCATACACACGTACAGTAGAATTTTATATATAAAGATGATTATTTTGTAGCTAACACTCCAAAGGTAACTAAAAATGTAAAAGAGATCACAATGTTCAACGGATCAGAAAATTCGACACAAAATAAAATTAAAGTATCACAAGAAGTCACAACGAAAGGATTTCATCTCATTCCCCGTAAGTTATAAAGAAACATACAAATTAAGTGTTTTTATTTATAATACTACAAGCATACAACCCGCCTGATGGGAAGCGGTTACCCTACGACGGCAATACGAAGGTTGTCACTCGTGCGTTGTTGACTCTGCAAAAATCTCTTCACACTCTTTATGAAGAACCCCATGTTGTACTTTTTACCCTTGTTCTACAACCTGAGCGCAGCAGGCAGACCCGCGGCAGGAACACAGAGTAAAGGGGAAGCTCCTTTGAAACAGTACGAGACCATTTTGGTTCCAATGTGTGAGAATGGATTCCCCGTCGATGACGAGATGCACAATATTTCCGCAGAACACTGTCCGTTGTACAAGTTTAATTATCAAATTCCAATTTCAGTTATCAAAAAAAAGCTAAATCTGTTAGCAAAAATGTATAACACAACGAAGCAAGGTAAAACAGAGACCACAAAATGGATAAAAGCTATGGCTATAAAGACAACAACGATGACGGTGCAATCTGGTAAGGTCTTAAACCAATAATATGTTAACCTAAGAGAGGGAGAGCGTAGCGTTTATTCGCTCAAAGACCGGCTCGATCTTACAGAGTAGTTTAGCCCAGTGTTTTTCAATCTGTGGGTGTGGGGAGCATTGTCTGCGGTGGGAAATTGGCGAAATAGATGAACGTTATTCCGCTTTTTTGGGTTAATTGTTCGATGGACATGAGTAACATAATCAGCAAAAAATTTGCTTATGTGATGCCATATTGCTGCCTAGAATACAGGCTTGTCCTAGTTTAGGTAGTAGTTTGTACTAAATTGTGACATCAAAGTAATATGTATGTACCTTTGTAACTTCAAAATGTTTTAGTGCAAATAAATAAATAAAATATTTCAACCAGTACTCATTATTTTAGCGGACCCACTAACAACATCAGCTAATGATAAAACTAAAGTAAAAGATAAAAAAATTGCTGTGGATAAGTCAACGAAAGATAAAGTAACAAAAAAACATAATAATCTTGAAAATTCTACGGAACTGGTGAGAATAAACTTTTTTTATTCAAGAGATAAAAAGACAACCTATCGATGTAAAAATATGTGATGCTCCTGTTTCCGCTAATGTAATAAGTATCCTAATTTTATCACAACAAGGGGTAATATTTAAAAGCCTAATATTGTAATGTTTACACTTCTTATCGTATGAATTTTTGTATACAGATTCAACTTTAGGATGAAGGAAATATTTCAACGAGGATAATTTTAATTTCTTAAGTTAAAAAGTTCTCCATTGTACAATAAAATACTCAATTTTACAAAAAAAATACTCAATTTTACTATAAAATACTCAATTTTACTATAAAATACTCAATCTTACTATAAAATGCTCAATCTTACTATAAAATACTCAATCTTACTATAAAATGCTCAATCTTACTATAAAATACTCAATCTTACTATAAAATACTCAATCTTACTATAAAATGCTCAATCTTACTATAAAATACTCAATCTTACTATAAAATGCTCAATCTTACTATAAAATACTCAATCTTACTTTAAAATAATCCAGATAGTAACCGCAAATGACCAACATTATATAAGCTCCACACCATCCATACTGAAGGCTTTAGGAATCAATAAGGTGCCCCATTCTGATAAAAATCAAAGAATTGACGGCAGTTCCGAAGATTTAAAGGTACATCAATTAATTATCTATCTATAATGATTTATTTGTCTCTAAAGAGTGATTCTTTGTCTTTTTAAACGGGCTTATCTCAGCTAAACAGCTAGTATTGTAAAAAATACTTGTTCTGACTGACTGATCTATCAATGCACATCCCATATAGCTGGAGTAAGGTGAATTTTGCACACAGAGGTTAGTATTCTACTTAGAAAAGATTTTTGTAAATCACACCCCTATGGGTAAAATAGATTGCTAGTAAATTATAAAAGAAAGCTAGCAGTAATCCGTTAAGCATAAGTTTGCCGCGTTGGTTATTCAGCATGTTGCTATAATCCTTATACGCCATAGTTGAAAAGCTAAACATTTTTTTTATTATTAACTAAGACTTAAATACAATGTGTACAAAAAAAATATTCTTCAAACCGCAGAACGATTTGTCAACAGATCGTTTTTGTAAGGTCCAGGACCCTTGTTAAGTGTCGGGTTGAAGGTTGTTAAAATAAGTAGATGTATAATGAATTAACTTGATTTATAATGATGATTAATAAATGATGCGCTATAATGCGATATACAAGCAATACAATTTTGATGAAAATAACATGAATTATAATGTGCGCGCGCAAGCAATGAGTGATGTCGAATGACGTGGCTCTAATCAACATTAACATATTATGCACCTAAGTATATACAATTCTTCTTATATAGCATAGTATTTATACATATATACGTCTTTTTAGCAAAAACTGACAACGAGTAACGATGGTAAAACATTGAAAGAAGCTGATTCTTCGAATAATCTGGACACGGGTATGAGATATGAGTCAGATCCGAAAACTGACGAAAACGAAGCTATTGATGTAGAAGCTGGGTCCACTAATGATAAGGTTTTTTTTTATTTATATCATGTAATGTAGTTACTTACTAGTATTTTATTTTCACTTACCATCAGGTGGTCTAACTGATGGTAAGTAGGTACCGTCGCCAGTGAACATTAAGATTACCAGGGGATTACCAGAAATATTAAAGTGAAATTTTGTAAGGATGTGAAGAATGTTACTCTTTCACGCTAAAACTACTGAATGGGTTTGGATTAAATTTGGCGCACAACTATAATATGTTCTGGATACATATGATACTTTTTATACCGGGAATATATCCCCCGGGAACGCCTAGACCTACGCCCTATGTCTACGCCTAGTCCTACGCCCTAAATCTACGCCCTAAGCCTACGCCCTAAGGCCTACCTCTACGCCCAATTTTACTGTAAAATTCACAAACCAGATGGCAACCGCAAATGGACAACATTCAAGCTCTACACCATTCAAGGCTTTAGGAATCAATCCGGTGCCCAATTTGTATGAGCAGCCAATATATTCCCATACACATTTTTAAATAATAATTTATTTTAGTTCAGGATGTCAACAAGTAACGATGATAAACTTCTGAATCAAGATGATTTCACGAATAATCTCGATACGGGTATGAGTTATATGAAACCTGATGAAAACGAACCTTTTTATGAAGAAGATGGGTCCTCTGATGAGAAGGTTTTTCAAATGAATGTTATGCACTAGTAGTGGTATTTTTTTTGACTTTCCACCTCATGCTAAGCGGTTACCGTAGCTTCATTAGCAATACTAGCTTTGTCTACGAAACTGGCTCTCACTGCAACTACACGCACTGCTTGGCGAGAGATTTGCAACTTGAGCCAGTTACTTAAAAATACTCTACCACCGTGCTATGGTTTCGTCACGATGTTTTCCTTCACCGAAAGCGCAATCTCACGGTAGGGCGTGAACCCACAACCTCGTATCTTTTTTAAATTGTCGTCTTCATCAAGCTTATATTTCTTCTATTTCTCTCTATACCTTACTTTATCATCATGATTCTTAACTAGTGGACCAATGTTTCCGGAATCAGAACAAACTGGTAGGGATACACTCTACTGATCTATATCTAGAGCATCTTCTCCAATAAGCCCATTGGCTCTTTCAATACTCTTCATAAAATCAACCCATTTCCTAATCTCATTTATAAATTTAAACCATTTAAGTTCCTGCAATCAACGACATTCGACGAAAACCATAATTTGAATAAAGCTGCTACCACTAATGATATTATCAATGATATCAAATACCAGTTGGCGTCAAAACCTGATGAGAATGATTCTATTTATGTTGAAGAAGTAACGTTTGATTACCAGGTAAAGGTGCCATTTGATACAGTTTTGGGTTTTGGTTTGGTAACTTTACAAATAATCAAGACAAAGATCTTAACAGATTATTTAAAATTCTATATGGAACAGGCTCTGCAGTGCAGCTGTCGGAACATACCGGTGTAGGTAGTAGGCGACAGATTTCAACACCGAGTAAAATTTGAGACTTTTATTGACGTAGAGCCACGGTAGTATGTGATGATGTAGCCGAAGCAGATGAACACAGAGCCTAGAAGGAAATCAATGCCAAGACCATTTGGATACCATACAAAAGTACTTCTGTAATACGGTTAGTTTCTACTACTGAAGAAACTTATCACCCGTGGGAGTCAACATAGATAGGCGATGTGCCAGTGTGATCCATCTCGGCTCTGCTGATGACGTAGATCCAGCCTCTAAGTGGACGAAATTACGATTTTATAACAGCTTTGTTTTTCCACAATTTTGATGATTTAGAAACTACTAATGATGGACCTTATTTAGAAAATAAAGATAACAGCTGATCTTATTTCCAGGCACCGTCACAAAATCCCTTTACTGTAACTCCAAACAAGGAAACAACGAGTAAAGCTGAATCCAATATGACTGATTATAATGGAAATGTTTATGTGAAATCTGAAGCTTACAATGATTCGGTAATATTTTATAATAAAGTAAGGCCAATGAGACGAGATAAAGAATGTAAATATACTTTCAGGGTTCCATAACATTTTTATTTAAAGAAATTTTATAAAATTTTAAACTTCCTATTCTTATCGTGGTCATCCGTATTAGAACAAACAGTAATAATAAATACCATTATTTATATTTTTTGTTTTTTTTTCATCATAAATCAAAAAAGAAGGGGAGAAGAGAAGAAAATAGATGGACGGAGCGGCACCATAAGGATTCCTTCTTACCTTTTGGCTTTGATACCCTAAAAACTAACAATAATGGATTAATTTAAAAAAAAAACTAAATTCGTATAACTTCAATGCAATCCGAGCAAATGTTTATAGCTGCTGTACCACGAATCGCATAACGACAGCTGTCGTCGACCATCTAACGTCATTATTGCATGCGAGAGATAATCATCACTCGCTATCGTAGTGTAACTCAGTAGAGGTCAGGTAGTTTACATATTTTGTCTCGTCTCGTTGGCCTTAGTGAAGGTTTTGTTTTGGTTTGGTTTTTGTTCTATCCGTAGAATTGTGTTTTTACCACAATCTCACCATAGTATTTAAAAAAAATGTGTTAGCATCTGTCATGTCAGTAAGTTCTTCCGAATCTTTACAACGTTCTTCGTCAACCTTAGAATATGGTGTGCGGAGTCAATAGCGAGTGAACAACGATCTACATACTCATTGGCTTCTACTATTGGTTATTTGATTTGCAAAACTGATATCTTTTTTGATTTATCTTGGTCTTAAAGAAAACTATTCATCTTATTCCCAGGCATCGACACAACAACTCATGAGTGAGAATCCAAAGAAGGAAACAACATTTAAATCTGAAACCAAGGTTTCTAAACCTGATGAAAAAGAAGCTGTTAATAAGGAATCTAGAGCTTACAATAAATCGGTAATTATTTTCATGATTTGTACTAAGGGTAGGCTTGTATTTGACAATGGTCTCACCAAGGTAGTAAGCATGGTGGGTGACATATAACTTGAGGATGGTAGCCTGGCGTGGCATTCGAAAATCAACAGCACTTTAACTATAACTTTATTTAATCCAGATATCCAATAAGCATAGTGCGAAAAATAAAGGAAAGAATAAACATAAAGGTAAAATAAAACCTCACAAAAATAAACCAATAACTGATATAAAACTTGAAAAGAGAGATATTACATTACCTGCAATGAGCCATTATACAGCCAAGGATGTTGCCGCATTAGAGGTTATAGTAGATTTGGCTAAAAATACACAAAGTTTTCATGAAAAAAGTGAACATGATTTAGATAATAGATATTATCAATCTTTAAGTCAACGTGACAAAGTACATAGTGCAACCAATTCTATTCAAGTACATATAGCTATTCCTTCTGACTATCAAAACAATAAAAGATCTGTGGATCCAGTCAGGATTAGAAAAGTTTTCTCTGCAAAATTGTCATCGCCAGTAGATTTAGAATATCAAGTTAATTCTTTCCAACACTATACCGAGACGACAACTCAAACTGAAGGTTTGTCTCCAGGCATGTATTTGATTGTGAGCAATGACACCTCTGTACTAAAAAATGCTTTAAAACCAATTGGAGGTACCAAATATCTTGATCAAATTATAGCAAAACGAGCAATTAATGCGACTGAAAAAGATAAAGTTGAAACGTCGAGTGCTGCCAATTTAGCGAAAGTGACTTTGAGTAGAGACTTTATCTCGGCTGTTAATAAACATTTAGTCCAGTTATATGATAACTTTTATAAGCTTGATGCATCTACACACAAAGTGAAAGTTAAAAGAGCGGCGAAAACAAATCACACGTTTAGTGTGAATGCCATTAAAAAATTCTTTGGTCATGACAGGGTATGTGATTGTAAATGTAGACCCAATAAAACTATGTGCAGAGTTTGTGCAGCCAGTGATGCTGTAATATCAGAACTTATTTTTGAATTCGATAATTTAGGTCAGTACATGAAAGACCATTGCACAGAAATACAGACGTTCTTTTGGATGAATCCTAGTGGGGGGAAGGAATTAAAAGATGCAGTACATAACATAGATAACAGCTTGAAAGATTATTATAAAAACGTTAAAAATAAATGCAAGGGATGCACTTGCGAAGCTTTTGCGACTCACATCGATAAACGTAATCACCTCAAAGGTATAAATAAAGACAACACTTATATAGGATTGCAAATGGCCAAAGATTTAAATAATGTTGCGGATATTTTGAGAAATGCTACTGGATTTCATATTTGTTATGACAAATCTCTCAAAAATGAAGCCGATAAATTAATAGATGCTTTCAATAGCTGTATTTCAGATAAACAATTAAATAAAAGAGCTAATAATGATGATAAAAAAAAACACAAAGAAATTAAAAATGTGTATTCACTCGATAATGTGAATGTTAATATTATATGTAATGCTGAATCATCGACTAAGTTTGTAACTGATGATTTTTACAAACCTGGAAAGAAAAGTCACTTATTCAATTACTCAATTGACGGATATACTGACGAGAAAATTGGAGGTTTTAGAAAATTGTTTGGACGTAAGAAGCAAAAATATCATTCATTCGTAACTGAAGGAGGTAATAAAATAACCACAGAAAAATTGATTTCTAAAAGAGAAGCTAAGCTAAATCAAATTGAATCACCATTGATTGCTGATACTGGTGGATCTTTTTGGAATGACTACATTAAGAGTACTATAGAACCCAAAATTGTTAGAGAAACTAAAATACTTAATCAAGAACCGACATTCAACACAATGGAGGAAACATTATTTGAATCTACAATAAACACTACTGGATCTGACAAAAATGAAATATTAAGAAATGATTATACAAGTGCCTCAGAATACCCGGCTGCAGTTGATTATATAAGCAACAATATAAATGAACTACTCAAATTACTTGGAAGCTACGCAGATGTAGAAGAAATTAAACAAATGTATACCTCAAATGGAGATCCTCCTACATCTCTTTCGGTAACTTCTAAGCATAGGCACAAAACTAAGAAAGCCAAAACTAAGAGAACTACGAAAGCAGGCATGCATGGAATGAAATTCAATGGAACTCGCGATAATACAGTAACAAAAATAGATCAAAATTATACAAATATAATATTTGAAAGACAAGTAGACGAGCTGGCTACTATAAACAATTCTAGTATGAGTAAAAATAATAATGAAAGTTACTCAGAAAATGTAACACATCCTTTCATACCTGTGACCGAATCGGCAAAAATTGTTAATACAAAAAAGAAGGCAAACGGAACGAAAACAAAACCTATTCAATTCGAAGATGATATTAGTAAATTTTTGGGAAAAGTCCAAAGGGTCACTTCAGGTTACATAAAAAAGATGATTAAAAGTAAATCTTTTATATCTGACAAAACTAAAGCCATGAACGAAGTAGAAGTTCGTCATTTCCGTACGCCTTTTACAACTAACAAAATGCATGATGACAAAACGACATCAAAAACTCAACCTACTATAGTAATATTCAATGAATACGATGATATAAACGATAAACATATTGCCACAGAAAGTTATACGAATCCAGATATCTTTAAAGAACTTTTGCTATCAATAATACAACATGAAACGAATAAATTGAACGATGAATGGTTGAAAGTTGAAGCTAAAAGAATGGTTCAAAGAGATACGGCTGCAGATATGATGGAAACTTTAAAAACTAATTATTTTTTCGGAATGACAAATAGGTAAGTATTTATTACTATTCATTTATCTGATGCTAAGGACCTTTTTTGCGTATTTAATTAAAATGTTGTGCAATTTAATTGCATTCAAAATATTTTTAAAACTACACATTGGTTAAAAAAAAATTGTTATGGGACTAACTTATGGTTTTAAATAAAATTCTCGTTTCATGAGGACTGAAATTGATATAATAAATAAAATGATGAAACTGAGGGACAACCGCTTATATGTACATACACAATTGCAATTTACAGAATCACCAAAATGACAACAAAGAAACCTTCAAAAAGTAAAGCAAAAGACAATACTAAAACAAATAATGTAACGAAACTATCTACCAGTAAAGGAAAAGACAATACTAAAACAAATGATGCAACGAAACCATCTACCAGTAAGAAAAGTGTCTCAGGAGATCTTGATCTTAATCATAAATCAAAAGCAACTACCAAAAAACCCAAAGGGTTTCTAAACAAACTGCTTGATAAATTTGGTTCGATTGCAACACCAGATGGGACAAAAGAAAATCAGAAGGTAAAATTGTTTCTATTTAACTGCGTATAGTTAATGTGGCTCATCAGCAAATATTTGCTAGTGTCTTAATAAATCAATATAATCGTCGCGCGTGTGTTTTCGCTTATTACTAGACCAATTGTTTGAATTATAACTACAGCCGATCGAGCAATCGTTCTTATTTAGGTACGGTTAAATATTTTATTTGTAAATTATGAAGAATATTCTGAAGTATCATTATTTTAACATCTAATGTTTGACTATAATGCCTCGCCGTTTGGTGACGACGACGTGAGTGCACTATAAAATTCTCTTCTGGCTTTCGCTCTAGCTAGGCCAGGCAGGCTGATACTATGGTTACCGATATTTTTCTGTACAGAAAGTATATCGTCGGAATTCAATAAATAACTTATTTAGATCCGAACTATATCATAAATAGATAGTAACTTAAACTTTTCAAAGGCAGCCATGAAGACCCATCCTGCCAGGAGTATAGATGAAAATAAGACTACAAAAGTACATAAAAGTGACACGAGTCAAAAGGCTTATACTATTTCAGGATTAACAATAAGACTAGCACAAGGTATGAAATTATTAAGTAACTAATTGTGCCCCACGTACCCGAGGGATATATTGCTTTTCCGGGATCAGCGTGCCAAATTTCATCCAAATCTGTTCAGTTGTTGAAGCGTGATTGAATAACAAAAATCCAACCATCCAAAGTCCATTAGTGAGATAAATCGTTGGTTTAGTATGTAACTGGGATGGCGTCAGATTGATAATTATTTTAGAGAAGTTATTGCTACAAAGAAAATCAACAATGACTTAATAACTCTTTATATAATATTATAGATAAGTAACATAATTATGTACAACTAAGCTAACTAACAAAAAAAAAATGGAAAAGTGCCTAATAATAAAAATAAAAAATAAAAATATTTACACATAGAAGATTATAAATAAAACACGGAATTTAGGTCGCTGTCTATGGGTAGGGTGCCCAAAAGACTGGCTACGTTACCTCGCTGGATAGCGAGACTTATCCTCTGACCGAGGTACGAGCCAGCCCTTTGGTCTCCGGATGTTTCTATTAGGCGCGTCGAAAGTTCTTTGAATAATTTATGAGCCTCTGGGCCCCACGGTCCGAGAGTTTCTACTCCAAACGGCGCAAATATGTAGCCGTCACCGATGGCCGCATACTTGCGCCGCTTAATGACTTAATTAAATTTCATATTACAAACTTTAAATTGATTATGAATATCACTTCAGGTACAAAAAGATCAAATGTAGCAGATGTAAACCTGGCTGTAGTAAATAACGATACAACAAAAAAAACTAGAAAAGGTAAGTAAAAGTAAAAAGTGTTAATCGGAAAGTGCTAAGTGAGACAGATGAGCTAATCGCTGAGAACTGTTGGGTAAAGCAGCTCAGGACCTAGTGAGAGGTAATCCATGTCCTTTGTTCAACAGAGTATATGCAAACATATCTCTCTGTGTCCGTTTATATATAAAATATCATAGGACATTCCTCACACACGGTTATCTGATGCCAAACTAAGCAGAGCTTGTACTATAGAAACTACACAATACTTTTTCTTTGTAAATACATAATAATATTTATTATTTCCAAGAATAAAGTACTGTAACTTGTCATACTTAATATAAATAATAACCCAGACCCAGGACATGCAAACATATTCATGCATACAAATGAATGTCCTGGGTGGGAATCAACCCACAACCTGCGGCGTGATAAGTGGAATCTTAATCAACAACGGCAGCTGGCTTATCATTATGAGGCACATATTGTCATTGTTCGTTCATTAACAAACTGATATTCTTTTAAAAATAGTAATACTAGTATTTGTTCAAGAGGTCTGTGATAAGCATTGGAATCCCAAAAAACTATGTGACGTTCGCTTCACCTACAATCATTTATCAAATCTCTACAAAAATCTTAACCATAAAAATTTCGAAAAACACGTGAGAAATGTCACATGTTTGAAATATAAAGAAGTGCCGAAATATTTCATTATAAACCAACCGAAAAAGCGAGATGAAAGTGTAACGGTTGTATCTAAATTAAGAAAATGGGATTGGATACGCAATAAAAGATCTTTAAGAAGTCATTTCGATAACAAACATCATTTAACTAATGACATTCATAAAGCTGAAACTAATTATGCTAAATTTCATGAAAAACATAGTAATTCAGATAATTCTAATAAATATATCAACGAAGATTCAGTTAATAAAATTAGAACTAAAAAGAATGCTATAGAATACGATGAATTTGATACATACGACAGAGATAAATATGGCATTTATAGATTGAGAAAGAAGAGAAGAAAAAGAACGGTAGATACAAAAAGATTGGATCTTGGATTGAATAACTTACACCCGCTGAAACCTGCTGTGGTTAGAATTCATACCTATTTGTAATTATCTAAATCTACTGGTCAAATTAAAAGGTGGACTAAAGATTCCGTTATAAGTGCTGAGACTGCTGAGCCTGGATGATATATGTGGAGAGCCTTGTGACTAGCAATTTATAGGTTAACGATGATATTGAAACTGAATAAACATGTTATGCTCCTAATTTTACTAACAATAATTTACAGAATGAAATCTACGCTATGCCCGGCGACTCAGTAACTATAGATTGCGTAACGTCTGAATATTCAAGCAATTTTACTACAAATTATAATGAACCTTCAAATTTTGAAAACATTTTCTGGGAAGCTGACACAAGAGATATTTTGAAGCAAGATAATGTATTTGTTGATGGATTGACAGTGTCCATTGAGAATGTACAGCCGAGGAATATTGGACATTATATTTGTCGTAACGTAAGTATCAATGCTGACTCAGTTAAAGTTTTGAGAGCTGCAGCTTACTTAAGAGCTAACGATGTGTGAATCTAAAAAGTTTGGCAGTCATTCGCTGACAGGATTTCGGTACTGTTTGTAGTATTTTATTATACTTACCTCTGATGACTTTCTCAGAATCTTTTGATGGTTCCACCTGATGGTAAAGGTACCGTCGCCTATGGACATTGGTAAGACCGGGGGGAAGGCAATTGGCTCTGAAATGGTAACTTGAGGGTGATTGGTTACCAGGTGGGTACGACAGAGTACCCTACCACCTTGCTATGGTTTCCTCTTGATGTCTTCCTTCAACGAAAGCTCAAGCTCATTGTTGTTCCCCTCGACCTTCGTCAATACCACTGAGTTACCATCGATCCCCAAATATGAGTTCCCAATCTCCAGTCGTTTATATAATTTCAGGGGAACAGAGTCCAAAGGAATGTGAGATTGACAGTGATCACTCTACCGTCTTTCTTCCTTGTATTATCACCAACTTATTCATCTAGTGAAGACTGTTCATATGACGTGAGTGTTACATCAACTTTCTTTAGGGTATATTCATTAGTGTCCTCTCTTCTTTCTCCTCCTAGACCCATACACCTCTCAGTAAAACGGTCAAATAGGATAGATACGGAGAAAAAACGAGAACCATAAAATATTATCTGGAACTAAATATAAAAATAATCTGCCAAATGAAAAGTGGTCAAAATACATTTTCAGGACCTCAACGCTCTGCAGTACTTAGGAGCGGAGGTATCAAACGTGGCGTGCTGTGACAAGCACTGTTCAGCGAGAGTTGAAGTGCCTATATGTCTGAAGGATAAGGTCGGTATCTCGTTGAATTTGATTGATCATAATAATTTGAATGCGAAAGTAACTCGGTCTTTTTTTTTTCATTGTTACTATGGTAGCAGATAAGCATACGGACCGCCTGATGGTAAATGGTTACCACAGACGTCACAAAAAGGGGTTTGATGAGGAGTAACACTGCCAGCACAGCGCCTCCTCACGGAGCTCTGGCTACCTTACTCACGGCATGAACACAAAACCAAAATAATGTTATTTGGTAGCGATTTTCTGTAAGATAGGTACTTTCAGTCGGGCTCCATCTAATCTTGAACAAGCGAGAGAACCCGTTATGCTCTCTGCAAACCTCAGACGCGATCGCGATAAAATTTGGCACGTAAATAATCTGGTATCGAGAAGGACACAGGCTTTTTATCCCGGGAACGCGGAAAAACCGCGGGAGACAGCTGGTAAAGTTATAATAAATAGTCTAAAATTTTCAGCGCACTGGACAGTCGAAGATGAAAGCAGCAATTGTCATAAAAGTCGATCCTCATCCAGAAATACACTGCAGTGTCCAATGTCGAAGAGATCTTCATACGTCGCTGGCTCGTCTCCAAGCTGCAAATGCTCCTATCCTCAATGATATTGGAGGTAACTTCATCAGGAGTTTAGGCGACAATAGCTAATGCCATAGCGAAGCTTCCGTGGGAGGAAAACATCGTGATATAACGATACTATGGTAGAAGGATTCATTGCAGTATCACCTGGCTGGGTACAGTTGAAAATGAGTCACCAAGCACGTACCGGCGTATTATGGCTGCTTCACTTGAGAGGCAGTTCTTTTCTAGGCTTCTTGTGGTCACCAACTCCCGTCACATAGTCATTAAGAGTAGACTAGATTGTCAAGGTTTATAAAATCAAATATCATTTTACCAGTTGTTCTACTCAACGAGAGAGGAAATAAGACGTTTGTACCATCAAAAGCTGTCGAAAAACCATTGGTAACTCACAGACTCCGGAGAAAGGGTGAGCCTTTGATGCTTTGGACATTTTCCGTAATGTTGGAGTAAAAAAGCTTTTATAAGGTTTCAAATTTGCGGCGATTTCGACCTATGGAGCAAAATAGAAAATGTTATTTGGACAACAAAAAGATTGGACGAGAATTCTTCCAGGACAATATTTCTGTAAATTTACCGTTGAAAGACAGCAAAGCTCAAGAATTTTCCGCTTCACTCTTCCTTCCATATGATCCAAAAAATGTTCGTGTAGAAAACTCAATAGCATTTTCAAAATAAAGGTCTTTGTAGTCAAGCTCAGTGGCATGTAATATGGCTTGATTGAGATAAGTGGTCCTGGATCATGAAGCATCATGTCCTGGATTCCCTATATCTGTTTGTAACATGTGAAAGTTCTCGAGATGAGGTAAGACCAAAATATCTTCGCAAAAAGCGGCGTGTGTGTATATTATTTCATTTAAATAACAGGCACCAAAAGAAGTCAGGATTACGAGAAGCTGATCTCCAAGTCAACACCTGGTGATGTTACCATCGTAGAATCCTGCCCAGCTGGGTATTACTTGGTTCCAGAACAGAAGATATGCGGTGAGTTAACATCCAACTCCTTCCAATGGTGATTGCCTACCACCTAGAATCCACAGCCATTAGAAAATGGAATGAGCTCTTCATTAGGTAAGCGGTTTCCGTAGCCATATAGCCGCTTGCGAAACAAGGGATATCACTCATAAAGGGAATAAACGCTACGCACTCCCTCTCTAAAAATATATGATGTTCTTCAAAAGAGCTTTTCAAGGTCCGTGACACACTTGCAATCCTGTCCAGAGGCGGTGGTAACCACTTAGCATCAGGTAAATCTCATACCTGCTTTTTCGTCGACGATGGATTAGCGATACCTGGAGGATTGCCAATGTGTACCGACTTATACAAATCCTGGAAGGTACCTTTCAAGTGCAACTGTCGGAATATACCGCTAGGTTCTTGGCGACAGATTTTCAACTTGAGAGTGGTAGACAGACGGGTACTACAAAGTACCCCACCGTGCTATGGTTTCCTCATGATCTCTTCCTTCATCGGAATCTCAAGGATTAGGACTCAAACTATCATAACTATAACTGACGGACCAGGGGCTCTACCGCGTAACTTTGGTGGTAATAGTAACGAACACCATTTACGAATTTCATCCAATCAGGGCCCACGAATGGTCATCGTCGTGCCACGTCATTGGATGAAATCAATAAATGGTGTTCGTTACGATTACCACCAAAGATACGGAATAGCCCGGCAGGTGGCATGGTTGGTTTAGATTCCGCCTATCGCGCCGCAGGTCGTGGGTTCGATTCCCACACAGGACATGCATTTGTGGGCATGAACATGTCTGCATGTCCTGAGTTTGTATGTAATCCTAACTATTATAAAATGTGAAAGTGAGTTTGTTTGTTATGCCTTCACGCCTCAACTATTCAACGGATCGTCATGAAATTTGGCATGCAGATAGCCTATGGTATGGAGAAAGACATAGGCTACTTTTTATAACGCGGGTGAAACCGCAGGGGACAGTTATTTTAGAATATGTAGTAAGCACATCAGTTATCTGGTTTCCATAACACAAGCTCTGCTTAGTTTGGGATCAGATAAGTATCAAGACTGACCCAGGATATTTATTTATGACTTTGGATATAAAAAGAGTGTTAGACAAAGACCCTGATTCTGTTGTTTACGTACGACTAAACTAATTTTAATCTCACTATGTCTCTTTCTAACAAAGAACATAAGAAAAGGATGTAAGAAATTTAGTCCTGTCATATTAGTCCAATGCTTGTTTTCAATATAAATTTAGTCGCCATCTATCGCGGTTACGTCTAAATACCCGCAAATGAAGACGGCAAAGACTAATTTGACAGCTTTAAATATGTTCTATCCTTTTTCAATAGTGTTTGTAAGAAAGGGATATGATGTGACTAAAATTAGTTTAGTGCGATTTACAACAGAATCGGCACCAAATGTACGTTTTCCATAGCAACATGCCCACAAAACACCAGCTCTGCAGAAGGCGACAACACTTGCTCGGTGTGCCCGCACGGCTCCCGGGCCGGCGCCGGCGCGGGCCGCTGCCGGCTCGTCATGTCGCGGCTGCGCAGGTATGATGTACGTGATTTTGTCTACTGCTATATAAAAATACGGATGCTGCATGGGTACAGTAGTACCCAACTGATATGGCGCGTCGTGAATCTTCGTTCGCACAGAAAAGAAAGTATGGCCCCGAAGATTAACGAAACAATGCTTAAAACTTACAATCAACCTTAGATCACTACTATAAGGATCATAATACAGTGCAGCTGTTAGTTCCGTCTCACTCGGAAGTGACGTCCCTCCGCACGGCGCGCGCTAACATGGCGGCAGCTGCCGACCAATAGCGTTTCTCGCACTTTGAAAATGTATCTTCTGCGCAGGTACATCGGTAAGCCATATTAGTTGGGTACTACTGTAGCAAAATTATAATTCTAATTAGTCAGTCAGTTATTATAAAAAAATAATTGGACTGTTTTACAAAAAACTTAAACCGACTTCAAAGTACAATCAAATCCTGATCTGATGACATTGGGACCAAGTGGGAACGGGTTTGAAATAAAAAAAGAATTTTCCAAATCGGTTAATAAATGACGGAGTTATAAGGTAATAAACATAAAAAAAATACAACCGAATGGAGAACCTCCTTATTTTTTTGAAGTCGGTTAAAAATTGATAAACATAAATCACGTCAAAGTTCGGGCGTGGGGCCGTGTGACGTCACTTGTTTGTGAAAAGTGTACCATGGCGTGACGTCACGCGGAACTTCAACGCAACATATCTCCGTAATATTTTGTTTGAGTGACAAAAGAAAAAATACGTTTAACTAGATAACGCAAGAGCACCTACTCGCGTGCCAGATTTAGTGCCCGACTTAAGCATAAAATGCTTAACGTGGCCACAATCGCGCTCACATTGCATCGGTTCACTTGAAATTATTTGGTTTTTCCCGTCGCTAAATAGTGCTAGTGACGTCATAGTATGTAGTCAAAAAAAGGCACGATTCTAGAGTTGGTTTTTCGTTACCAATTAGTGGTTGTGCCGAACTAGTGTGTATTTTTTTTATAGGCACTAAGGTGGCAAACAAGCATACGGCCCGCCTGATGGTAAGCAGTTACCGTAGCCTATGGACACTTGCAACACCAGGAGTATCACTCGCGCGTTGCGAACCCTAAAATAATTCAAAAAATGGCACGCTTGTTTTTCATACAGATCATGATCTTGCGTTATCTAGTTATATCTATATCTGTGATTTTCTTTAATTCGTGTCACAAAAGGGCAGGTAATATGGCACATATAATGAACCGTAGCCAAAATGATATTGAATGAATGAATGAATGAATGAAATATTCTTTATTGTATACACTGACATGGTAAAAATAACAAAAGTATCACAAATTAGGGAAGTTGTACAATGTAGGCGGCCTTATCGCATAAGCGATCTCTTCCAGGCAACCTTTAGGTACAGGAAAAAAAAATCTAAAGGTAAAATTGAATATCGCGACAGTGGTGGTGGTACCCTCCATGTGGGTACTGCGTGGCGTGTGGCGGCGTGGTGTGCGCTTGCGGCGCGTGCGTGGCGCTGGCGCTGCTCGTGCACGTGACCACCTCCACCTCCACCGGCGCGGGCGCGGGCGCGGGCGTGTGTGTGCCGCCATCGCCACCGCCCGCGCCACCCAGCGGGAAAAACAACTGTTAGTGCTATCTCTTTTTGTAAACTCTTTTATGTATTTATGAGATTTAGAACTGTATTTTATGTCAGTATTAGATATTCTAGTTGTCAGCCATCGCATTTACGTAGGTTGCCTGAAGAAATGCTTCAGCGATGAGGCGTGAAGTTTGCGCTATTTTGTGTAGCCTATGTTTGCTTGTGCATGCTTATAGCTTATTTCTGTTTGTATGACATTTAATGATTTACCTATGTAATCAATAAAATATTTAATTTGTATTATACCATTCCCCCTCTCAAGAGCTTTTTATTCACTGAAAACAGTGAATAAAAAGCTCTTTTAATCACTGTTTTGATGTTTGAATTTAGAACACAAATACAAACTTCTTGTGTAAACTCCTCGAGATTAGATTGGTCGTGCTTTCGACAAGGAGTTTAGCATTAGAATAAAAACTGTTTTGTGTTCTTTGCTGTCATTAGTAAAGTAACTATTACACCGTCCTATTTTTAGGATCCTAACTAGGAAATAGGAACGTGTAATCGCAGAAAGAACGGTTAGTGTTCTAAGTAGTGAGATAGGAAGGTCCCAACCGCTCTACTTCCTTAAACAGGAAAGTGTAATCGTGTCGCTCCGATTTAGGACGTTTAGTGATGTAACATTGTTCTTCAAACATAGATGTGTCGAAATTTTAAGTTGTGTGATCGGTTTGAGAGAATATAAAACTTAAAACATTGGAAGATCATCGATGTAAGTATCGTTATATTTTTTTTATCGACCTTTGTTACATCCCTACGAGTCGTCCGTCCCGCTTTAGTATAGTTGCTATACTCTTTGCCGCGTCCTATTTAGAAAGCAAGATAGTGTAGTGTAATAAGTAGCTTCCTGCTTCCTAGTTAGAACCATCCTAGTTAGGATCCTAAAAATAGGACGGTGTAATAGTTACTTTATACAGGATGTATTTTTGTTAAGCTAGTTGGAGGCCTCCTCCTCCTCGCGTCGTGTTTCCTCATGTCTGAGGGTCGTGAATCCCCCGTGAACTAATTTTATCTCGTATTACGTTACGCCAATTGTGTCTATCCTTGGCGGCGTGAAGAGCGTCGTGAAACCGATCCACAGTGGGCACGCGTGGTGGAGTATTGCCCATTTCCCATTTGTTAAGAGTGCGTACCAAGCCAGAAAAATGTGGCAATGTCAGATGAAACAAACTTATGTCTAATCTTCGCGTGCAGATGAGATGGAGATAGCGTGTTCCGCGGAACAAAAATGAACTAAGCGCTTTTTATCTAAATAACTCGTAAAGTATAGAATATTTTAAAAAATCGTTAGTAGCAGCCCTAGGTCATATGTTAGTGATATTATTTATCGAATTTTTGTCTTAATTAGATACACCATGAACGAATAAAACCGAAAATTCATTATTATTAGAGGTAGCTTTGTGATTTTTTTCTATCGAGGAAATTTCATTCCATTATGTTTTTGCTCAGGCAGAACCCTCGCGTATATAATGAAAATACCCACATAAAAATATTTTTTCATTTAAATACTATTTACTTGGTTAAATTTCAATTCTAAGATTGTTATTTTGCTTTATACGCAGTCTTAAAGGAGGCCTGTGCCACCTGTGCTCAGCAGCGGGACATTATTGGCTGATGATATTTGTTTATGATTATTTATGGTGGTGCAAGCTGGATGACTCCCAAATTTTAAAGGGAAGATCTTCCGCCAGGCTTGGTCATCGTGGCTGGGGACCGCGGTTCGACTGTACATGTCGGACAGTCGTATATACATCGTGTAAGGGACATCGCCGCACAAACGGATACCATGGGTCTGGGACATGATTCTGGACCCCCCCATGTTGGAATTTTTCGTCGGTTTTTCCCAAATTTTTAAATTTCTTTTTGAGTTTTTTTTACTTTAGACTGTTCATAATCGTTATTCTTACCTAACCCAAAGGGATTTAAAATAAATAAGTTATTAATTCATTACTTTCACTAATAGCAGCAATGTAAATAAAACTAGAAACGGTGTCTTACGGCGATATTCGTCTGCAGTCAGCGACATACTACGTAGGCACAACGTTATCGCGCGTTTAAATCGCGGTGTTCACAATACATTGCGCGCTCGAAAATGTAAATTTCTATAACCGATCATTAGCGAGGTGAATGACTTTCACAATTTGATTAGTGGCATTAGGTGTAGCCTTTTCGCGAAGTTTGCGTTACCATGCGAAATACACCCTGTATATGCAGATCATTGAATAAACGTCGTTAGCGCGATGCAGGATGTTGTGGCACCATCTATCTGTCTGCGTGTGAACTATCTTAGTAAAACTGATAGATGTCGCTATACTACAAATTGCAGCTGATTGTTTTTAACTGTTATTGAACTATCCAGCAGAGGAAAAACGCACTTGTACATCAGCGTGGGCGCAACCCCCCCGGGCCCGCGCCCGCGGCCCCCCCTCCCCCTCCCGCGTCATCCTCGCGAGGTTCTTCAAGCCGTCGCTGTCATCCGCGAGAGCCATCGGTTAGTGCACTGATCTCATCATTTATACCTAATTATTTGTAGTCGGCGCAATATTACAGTGGTGCCGATTCTGTTGTAAATCGCACTAAACAAATTTTAGTCACATCACATCTCTCTCTTACACACATTATTAAAAAAGGATAGAACATATTTAAAGCTGTCAAATTTGTCTCTGCCGTCTTCATTTGCAGGTATTTAGTCGTAACCGCGATAGAGGGCGACTAAATTTATATTGAAAACAAGCATCGGACTAATTTGACAGGACTAAAATTCTTACATCCTTTTCTTATGTTCTTTGTTAGAAAGAGACATAGTGAGACTAAAATTAGTTTAGTTGTAAACAATAGAATCTCAGGGCCATTGCCTCTCAACATTTCAGTCACTGCCAATTTAATATTATTGGAAATTCTAAAATATTAGGAATTCGTTAATTTGAGATTCTTGTTATCATTACCTTAGTTATTTAGTCTAACCATTTTCCGTTGAAATAACCTGGTAAGGATATTTTTTTTTTTTTATATTTTCAGACTCGCAAGAAATGAAGTTTGAACAATGGAAAGAGCGGAATATACCACCACCCCTCCCGCCTATTGATTTCGACATGTAACTCAATTTCATTAACTCTTTTCTCTACTCTTACGGCCTTACTCATAAACGCTATTTAACTAAATCTACTGAATAAATGGTCAAATAAATAACGTCACCTTGCTGTCATTGTCAAACAATTGACGTTATTTAGGTGACCACTTAATCAGCTTATTAGTTAAATAACGTTTTATGAGTAAGGGGGTTACTCTTTTTAAAAGGGCCGATTATTCCATGTTCAGATATCTTTTATCCGAGGGATAAAGTTGACATTTGACTGACTGTCTACAATTGTTCAATTTATCTGACGATGGAAAAATAAGTCCTAAATTGTGACAATAATTTTTACAAACAAAATTAGGATGCGTTTTCACGCGTAGACCAGCATAATTCTCTAGTGAAAACGCGCTCTTACCCATATAATAAAATACTAGTCTAGGAAAGTTTATAAAAAAGTTATATGTGTTGTCACATCAAATTTTGTATAAGTGAATTTATTGTGAATACCTTGAGATATTGTATGTTCATATAAGCAGGCTATGTTATGTTATTTGCTAAGTGTTATTAAGATTTAATAAAATGTTGTTATATATTTATTTGTTTTTATTTATATACACCTATATTTATATGATAGCTGATGGCGCCACTTGCACAAGTGAAATGAAGGGCAAAGGATAGGGAATCTCCTAATGCAGCGTTTCCCATTAGCCGGGTCGCGACCCGGTACCGGGCCATCAAAATAAAAAACAGGGTCTCATCATTCCCGCCTTGTTTTAAAAAAATAACTGCTATCGATCGACGCAACGTAAAAATCATAAAAATGTGTATTATGTTACCGAATGGAACCAGCTTGACCAGACATATCCAACACGCAGCGACTACAAGTTAACACCCAAGCACATCAATAGCATTTTACAGAAATGTGCATAAAACTAATACAAAAGTCTCAGTGGTATTCATTGTAGAAAAACACTCATCTTACGTCTCATTCCCACTTGTACATCTGTCTCGCTCACCGCCCAGCGACTTGTAACCATTTTAGCTTGCGTTTTGTTATTAAATAAGTTGTCGGAACACACCGATAGATACTTCTACTATCCTTGATTTGACTTAACCACATTGTGGTCGGAGGTGGTAACCACAAAGTCGAGAGAATTGTAGCACATTTATGAAGACAGGTGGGTACTACAAAGTACCCTATGCTGATTGCTTTTATGCTGATTTGATTTGAGTTTAAAAGTATTAAGTGGGTCACGAAGGGGCAGTGTGACAATTACCCGGGCCATGGCAGAACAATGTTTGGGAAACACTGTCCTAATGAATTGATTACGAGATGTTTAAAGTTGTATGTATGTCATACATAATCATATTAGCGGTTTCCGTGATTTGGCCAATATAGATTACCTACTAGCTCGCCCCACGTTCCAAGGATAAAAAGTAACCTATATACTTCTCCATATAATCGACTATCTGCGTGCTAAATTTCATTGCGATCGTTAGTCGTGAAGAGGCAGACAGTTACATTGGCATTTATATAGGGTGACTGGTAATTAGTAAACGATACTTACAGTATTACCAACTTATATGGCGCGTCGTGAATCTTCGTTCGCACAGAAAAGAAAGTAAGGCCCCGAAGATTAACGAAAGAATGCCTAGAACTTACAATCAACTTTAGATCACTACTATATGGTTCATAATACACTGCAGCTGATAGTTCCGTCTCACTCGCGAATGAGGCCCCTCCGCACGGCGCGCGCTAACATGGCGTCAGCTGCCGACCAATAGCGTTTCCCGCGCTTTGAAAATGTATCTTCTGCGCAGGTACATCGGTAGCCATATTAATTGGGTATTACTGTACCCCCTTATTCATAATCGCTTTTTAACTAAATCAGTGTAATAGTGTGCCCCGTCTCACTCTTTCGATCACCAAATGTCACCTGTCAGATAAAGAGTTCGGAATTTTAGCTAATCAACGTTTGATTATGAATAAGGGGGTAAGACACATGATTACAAACAACTTACCCAAAGATTTTTTTTTTTAATTTACTCAGCACATGAGCCCATAATATTTAGTACTAACAAGAATAAGAAAACACCATTAGCTTTTTTTTAATGTAGTTATTTCTCCCTATTTGTTTCTTTGTGCAAGTTGTTTGTTATCATGAGTACAATCATGTGTCTAAGTATCGTTTACTAATTACCAGTCACCCTATACAGGGTGTTGTTTTGGTCGGCGACAAGCGACGCAGGAGCGGTAGTACAAAATATATATTCCCCAAAAATGGACTTAATTCCATTAAATACTGTAAATATGTTGAGAAATACCTTATTCAATTTGAAATAAAATTACCGCAAAGTATGGTTACTAGGCACGTGCACAGACTAGAGCTAGGCGCAAGCCGCCATCGCCCCACCCCTTTACTCCCTCGTACTCCCGTTGAGTATTATGTCTACATTTTAGCTTATTACATGATTTTCAAAATTAGAATTTTTTTATTTTTATTATTAAAAAAAAATAAAGTATTTTTTTTATATTTTTTTTAGCACCAGTATCATTTGTATTATCGACCCTGAGTCGCTCGTCGCTGACCAAAACAACGACCTGTATATTATAACCCAAAAAATAAAACAAATATCAAAGATATGTATGATTTTTAATATAAAAGTTTTTAATAACATTGGAATATTGGTACAAACTAACTACCAGTTAAAATACAATAATATACCCATTTTGAACTTTTATCAACTTTACATACATATTAAACTTTTCACTACGGCCAGTATATTGATGGGTGACCAGTAGAACGATTTTATAATCAATCGGGGAAAAGATCAAGGTATCATTTGCAATAAAAGCGCTTTTCCTGTGTAAATGCCATGTGTTTGTTAATAATATAGACTTTGCGGAGGCAATTCCACACGTCAGGAAAAACGCCCTTTATGGAAATTGTATTAAAAGAATTGCCTCTTTTTAGGTAAATATTTACTATAGGTAGTTTTCAATAGAAATTATAAAATGAAAAGATATTTTGTTTATTTTTAAGAATAGTCTTTTTTTAGGGTTCCGTAGACAAATGGCAATAAACGGAACCCTTATGGATTCAACATGTCTGTCTGTCTGTCTGTCCGTCCGTATGTCACAGCCACTTTTTTCCAAATCTAAATGAACTATACTGTTGAAACTTGGTAAGTAGATGTATTCTTATGTAGTGAACCGCATTAAGATTTTCACACAAAAATAGAAATAAGATGAAAAAATGTGTGTGGTATCTATGGATAGGTCTTCAAAAATGATATTGAGGTTTCTAATATATTTTTTTTCTAAACTGGATAGTTTGCGCGAGAGACACTTCCAAAGTGGTAGAATGTGTCCCCCCCCCCTGTAACTTCTAAAATAAGAGAATGATAAAACTAATAAAATATATGATGTACATTACCATGCAAACTTCCACCGAAAATTGGTTTGAACGAGATCTAGTAAGTAGTTTTATACGTCATAAATCGTAAACCGCAATTTACCTTTCATTCAATATTTTTTGGCGTTTTTTTTTTCAAAGCAAAGTTGAGTTAGTTAATATTACACGGAACCCTCCGTGTGCGAGTCCAAATCGCACATGACCGGTTTTTTTATTTCACGTTGTCGTTGGCATAATCATCTACTAATTGAATTACTTGAATAGCATCCAGTTTTGTTCTTTTGTTAGGAGGACGCGCGTCTCTTTCACGAGCCAACGATTGAAGCAATATTTTATATGTATGACAACTTTTATTCGAATGACGAAATCATTTGTATAAATATCCTGGGACATTCCTCACACACGGTCATCTGATCCCAAACTAAGCAGAGCTTGTACTATGGAAACCAGATAACTGATATAATACATATACTACTTTTTGTTTGTAAATACATACTTAATATACATAATTACACCCAGACTCAGGACATACAGACATGTTCATGCACACAAATGCATGTCCTGTCAGTATGAAATTTAAATTACTATTTTTATTAATGAAAAATTACGAATGGTGGCCGGCAAACAACTCGAGAATCTGGCGAGCGGGAAGCCATATTCTGCATCCCTGTCTCTCGCATGGAGTGTGTCTCTGTCACTCTCCACTACGGGCGCATATTTTCCCGCACTACATCGCTTTTTTCTAAAAACGTTTGCCGTCACCTGTACTTTTCTTTAAAAAACTCAACATTTGCATCCGACTCTGCAGATATGAGCCTAGAAACAACCTCATATACGGTTCTCAATTTGTTTGCATCTGCAGATGTATTTATTTTATATCCACAACATCCCTATTTAAAAGTGATTAAAATGAACCATGATACGTGGAAAAGCACCTCTAGAATGCATATTAAAAACTACCTTCAGTAGATAAACACCTTTATACAAAAAAAAAATAACAATGTTGGAATCAAATATAAATAAAATTAAAACGATTATTACAATAGTATATACCCTCTAAATACGAATGCTACATTTAACATTATCGTTGCAAAATAAACCTTATGCGCTGCGTGTAGGAAACATTTTGGGTTATCAAGTATAAATTGATGTTAGGGTTGCCACAGCATAAATCAGGAAATATTCAAATTGTTAGTATAAAAGAAAATTTATTTGTAAATCAATACAGTTTTTACTTTATGTTATTCCAAGTTATGATCTACCTGAGTGCTAAATTTCATCACTATTGGATGTATCGATGACGCGAACAGTTATTTCATAATGTAGTTAAGGACGCGCGTTCTATTTGGAGCAAACAGGATAATTTTATACTTATTTTCTAAAAAATTATTTTGCTGTGTGACAACCCTAACGAAATATAAGACATATCCAACACGCAGCGACTACAAGTTAACACCCCAAGCACATCAATAGCATTTTACACAAATGTGCATAAAACTAATACAAAAGTCTCAGTGGCACTCATTGTAGAAAAACACTCATCTTACGTCTCATTCCCACTTGTACATCTGTCTCGCTCACCGTCCAGCGACTCGGAATCATTTTAGCTTCCGTTTTGTTATCAAATAAGTTGTCGGAACACACCGATAGATACTTCTACTATCCTTGATTTGACTTGACCACATTGTGGTCGGAGGTGGTAACCACAAAGTCGAGAGAACTGTAGCACATTTATGAAGACAGGTGGGTACTACAAAGTATAAAATCAGTCGCCTAAGGCCCTTCGCACACGATACTCAAATAATCTGATTACTAAATGAAATTACTAAAAAGTTAGTAAACTAACTTTCAAAGTCAAAGTCAAAGCCATTTATTCAATTTAGGCCCTAGTAGGGCACTTATGAAGGTCAAAGCTACTGAAGTTACCACCAGTTCGTAAGTCGGCCTTCAACTGAGAAGAACAGGCAAGAAACTCAGCAAGGTTACATTTTTTAAATATTTTTTTGAACAATCTGACTATTGGCTATTTTTTTGGCTTTGCACTCGATGCTACTCAAATTACGGTAATTATAGTCACATAGTGAAAAAAGTTGTTCCGAACCTCCTGCCATGTTTACTAAAGGGCAGTCCATAAAATACGTTACTCAGAATTTCAGTTTTGGCGAACCCCTAAAATTATTACGTCACAAAAGCTATGGAATGAAATTTTTAGGAAAAAAGCTAAAATAAAATTGATGAACTGCGAACGTCACATAGTTAAGGCCCTCCTACAATTTGGAAACTTATTTTATGAACGGTCCCTAATTCATGAGATGAGGATATTTTTTGTTTTCGTCACCAGTAGCGTGTCGTCTAGCACACCACGTCACTTGAAACTAAATACTAACAGATTACTAACCGGTAGCTTGTGAGAGTTCGTAGCATGAGTTAGTAATTAGAGTTAGTAATTGGTTTAGTTTTAGTACCGTGTGAGAAGGGCCTAAATCCTAAAAAATCACAATCGTCTTCCTGTCACTTTCACGCCAAAAGTTCTCTATCAATACAATCCAAGCCAGCTTACCTATCTCCGGACCCTCAAACAAAACAAAACATGGCCGCCAGCATTTTCACAACCGCTCTCCTTGAGCGGACGTTTAATCACTGGGCCTCTTCTTCCACGGCCTCAGGCTGGGCCTCCGGTACCTCTTCCGTCTCCCTCGCTCTATTATCCATCTCTATCACAGGATCGGCTGTCGCTTCGGCTAAATTCGTAACCGATTTAGATTTGAAACATTGGAAATCAACATGGCGGCTTTTAGCTTCTTCCTTCTCCCACGACATATGTATGAAGGGCCGTTGGACGTAATTGTAGATTACCTCGGCGCGGCCTCCGGGTCTTTTGCGTACCTTTTCCTTGTATGTCGGGTATCCTTCGACACCTAGACGGATTTTTTTAAGGCCTCGCTCTTTCATTACTTGTTTTGCTACGTCTCTGAAAGGGAATTAGATTTGTAAGTTTGTGACGATGATAGTGTAGTGGTTGTGAGGTTCGAATCTTGTTGCCTTCTAGGCTTTGTGCTTACCACCTTCGGCCAAATTATCGCTTAACAGTTTGTGGTCAACCCAAAGACTATAAAAAAAACAATTCATATTTATTAGATTACATTACAAGTAATTTAAAGTATCCTGTAAAGCAAGCAATTAATAAAAACGTCTTGTCCTTTATTCATTTAAAATAAATAAATATCCCGGGACATTCGTCACACACGGTCTGATCCCAAACTAAGCAGAGCTTGTACTATGGAAACCAGATAACTGATATAATACATATACTACTTTTTGTTTGTAAATACATACTTAATATACATAATTACACCCAGACTCAGGACATACAGACATGTTCATGCACACAAATGCATGTCCCGTGTGAGAATCGAACCCACGACCTGCAGCGCGTAAGGTGAACCTTAACCAACTGCGCCAACTGGCCCGCCCGCAGAGGTTGGAATAAACCGTTGGCTTCTTAGGACGTTAGTATTAAAACTCGATAACTCTACCAGAGAAAAATAGTTTTGCCAGACAGACAGACAACAACGGCACCCTATAAGGGTACCATGTTTTCCTTTTCAGATATGGGATGCTGAAACAAAAATTATTAGACATCCTCACCTGTTCTCAATATACTTGAAGAACCTATACAGCGGAGTGGATAGCACAGTCTGGCTGTATTCATCTCCCATCTGCGGTGGATACTCCTCATCCCACTCTACACTGTCATCATCTAGCAATACTACCACATGGCACTCGCGGTCTCCACGCTCGGCTGATTCCACCATCAGGGGCAGGATCAGCCGCTCGAGGAATGATTCGAACTGACGGCGGGCACCCTCGTTTGATAACTCGTGGAGGAGGCCACGGAGGTTCTGGTGGAGAAGAAATACACGTAACATTATGTTTCATCACCATCAGCCTATAATGTCCCACTGCTGAGCACAGGCCTCCTTTCACAAATGAGGGTGAAAGGGACTGTACAGATACTCCACCACGCGTGCCCACTGCGGATCGGTGGAGGTAGGCTAGTGGTCAACCTACTGTTGGAGTTTTCAAGCCGCCTAGGAGACCTCCAACTAGCTTAACGACTATCACAATGAAGTGATAACCGGGACCAACAGCTTTACGTGCCTTCGTGCGTGAAGCACGGAAACTCTCAATTTCTAACGGGTACCACTAGGCGGTCACCCATCCAGGTACCAACTACGACAGTGGTAGCTTTGCCAATCGATTAAGAACGGCTAATCATGCTACACTACGAGCGCTCCTACATTATTTTTAGTGCATAGTAAACCGAAAAAAGAGTCCCGCGCGCCTATGACTACTCGTTTTTTTTTTATAAAAACATGCTACACATAATTACACTCAAGACTCAGGACATGCAGACATATTCATGTACAGAAATGCAAGTCCTGGGTGGGAATCGAACCCACAACCAGCGCATTATAAGTGGAATCTTAACCAACCGCACCAACTGGCCTGTCTTAATGTGTAAGTTTAGATATTTGTGACTATCAAACATAAACAGCTGAACAAATTTGGATGAAATTTGGCGCACACATAACTATGTACTGAGTTAATATCCCAGGGAAAATAGATCAAAAACCAGTCAAAAAATTAATGTATTAATTGAAAGGATCATGGCGAGATTTGTACAAAAAAATAAAGATTTTTAGAGACGTTCCAATGAGGTTTTGTTTGATCATTGGTGTCTAAGGAATAACTTGAGCCATTTAAAATATTTTTAGAACCCCGGGATAAAAATACGAATTTCTATGGCATGCCGGCGAATCGCGACTATACACAACCAAAACCGTTATGTTGTTGTTATGTTTTGCAGGGTTTATAAAATATTTCATGTATATTAACATGTTCCTGGTAATGTAATCTCAACATAGGAAGTGATTCAAACCCCTCTAAAATGTTTTATGTTTTTGTACAAATCAATGTAGGGAGCTCGCCATGATTCTTTATGGTATCATCTATCACATAACATTCCCATACAAAACATCTGACTATACAGCTGTGTTGTGACGTGCGAGCCTTGTCTGACACGGCTGTCCTTTGACATTGAAAGAAAGGTGTCAACAGATAAGATTGCAGTGACCTCACTATCTTAAACTGTCATGGAATAAAATTACAGCAAACATGTTTATAATGTTTCCAAAAAAGAAATTGTATTAAGAAACTGGATAAGTGCAAGTGCGATTGGCATCACGATTTCTGTACAAATTTAATGCTCAAATTGCAAATCCCAGTTTGTTAGAAAAATAATATAACTACAGTACAGATTAACAATAAAAAGTATTTTTTGTGTAATAACTACTTTATGATTTCATATGTTTTTCCTTTACTTGCGCTGTGAGACCTTGCTTCTTGCCTAATTTAAATGTACCGAAAGGTACCCTATGCCTATACAGGGTACTTTTCGGTTTTGATTAATATCAAAATGTGATGTAAATGGCTTTTGATTGCTTTGACTTAGAAGCTTAAAGAATTGTTTACAACTTTTTGTGATACAGAATTCTAAACAAGGTTGGTTTCTCTCAACACAAGACCCAAGCACTTAATGATAGATATGTCTATTTTTAATACTGGAAACTCAAAAGTGTATTCCAAACCTGTGGTTCAAAATCTAGGCTCTGTGTGCTTTCCACCTTCGGCCTCACTTACCATGGTGAGATTGCAGTAAAAAATAGGCCTATAACACAGTAAAAAATGTGGTAGAGTAAATTTTGAACATTCATAAAAGCCTTGTAAACTGAGTTTAGAGCTTCATAGATAAATAATTGTAATTTACCTGACAACGGACAGTGTTAGCATCAAACGGCACCAGCAGATAGTCGCAAGCTTCACGCAGTTCCTGCACGGACACGGTGGGCGGGCACCGGATAGTACCACCGCGGTAGTACTCCAGTATAGCCCTGAACACTGTCGCTGATATGCCCTCGGCTACCTCGTATTCGCCTCTCTCATTCGGATGGGTGAATTCTAGACCTGTTGGAAAATTTTCTTGATTGAAAGGGAATCAAGGTTTTTCAAATTGTATTAAAGCTTGATTGTATGAATGTGGCAAAGTCTGTCTGTTAGGGTAAGACTGTACAGTAAGAAATATGATGAATTCTGAATAGCTAAAACACTTTTTTGTGTCAAACTGTTTTCAAAGCATTGTAATTGGGTTTTCTTAGGTTAACTAAACTTGCCTTGGTGCTTTTTTTAGTCAGCATCAGGCGAAAAACTAATAGGTAATTTTTAATGATGATAAATCAAAGGGCATTTTGAGTTGCTTAAATATTTGTTCACTAAATGTAATGACCCAGTCTAAGTTGTCTGTCCCTTCCACTCCAAAACTCACAAAATACAATCTGAGACCTGTCATACACAGCCAAACTAAGCTGAGCAATATCAGTCTCCTGAAAATTACTATATCTTACCAGAGCTAAACATCCTTCCCAGCATAGTGTTAGGATGAGCTGTAAAGTGTGCTGGATCCACCACGAACCTAGTGTTATCTACCACCAGCGTAATCCTATCGTCACACAGGGTCTTCCCATTCCTCGCCACGTCCAGTGCCGAGGATGTGGAAGGAGTTACGCCCAAGCCCTGATGCACCGGCGGCATGGTCAATCTTGTTCGGATATTGTTCCCAAGGCGTTTAGACAGCCGCTTACGTCTCTCCTCGGTGTCCCTCCTGTATTCTTCCGTATCACTACTGCTGTCAGGGTAGAAAAATGATCGCCGTTCAGTCATGGCCTCCTGGCCTTTTGATAGCGTGTCGGACATAGGCGCGCGCTCGTCTACGCGAGCCCTCACATCACGCTCGACGGTGCTTTGTCTGTCGCCTCCTTTCATACGATTCTTGTTATTTCGTGTTATATTTTTTTTAGTTTTCTTTCTATGAATAATGGAAGGAATGGACGTCAGCGAAATGATTTGACAGTTTGGTTTTGTTTGACAATTTGTTGAAATGTTGCCCGCGTTCCGTTGCGCAGAGTTGAATGAAAACTGTGGTTCGGTCGGTCTTCTAAGCTGCCCAGCGCGACGACTTCGTTCACGTGGTGCCCTACCCTACCCTATTTTTTGTATAATGGATACCTACTATATGAATAATTAGTCATTTAAATTACAATACAAAACGAAAAAAGTTAAATAATAATAATGAATTTACACCGATAAGACTGTAATGTAATACGATTTTATAATTTTCTCCCCCTTAAATTAAACAGCACATGCTTTTGAGAAAATACGTCTTCTTGGGCCTGAGACAGGCCTGAGACTAGAAGTGTGAATAACGGCTTTAATTTGACAACGCGTTTAAACGTTATGCTTATTTTTTTAAGCAGACTTTTTAAAGAGCTTTTCGCTTAAAAAGCTTTTTCATTTCTGGACCTTAAACGTGGAAGAAAACGTTGAAACACAAACGTTAATGAAGCTTTACGTTAAAAAACGCGTGATTTCGGCGCAGCGCGTGGCTCTTGCTCTTACAAAAAGTATCGTAGAAACGATTCTGGAAACAAATAATGAATTAATCAATGAACTTCCCTTCGTACTTTAATTACAGGCTTAGGACTGTCAGAAACGAAAAACTTATTTTATCATAAGTTTTATTTTATTGTTCAGGCGTACTTAAAAGTTCATTGATTTTATATATACACAATTAAATTTTGTACATTATTTACAAATTATTTACAATTTACACTATTTAGACTTTTTAATTTATCTTTTTTATTGAATTTAAAAACATGAGTTTTTTTACTTTTGTGGTCGTCAGCCGAGTCCTTCTGTCGGATATCATGTAGCCAGCCTTTGAAAATATCCGCTCACAGGGGACAGATGTCACTACGATATTAGAGCACGTGATAAATAATTTGTATAATGTTGGATAGATAAATCTGTGCTCTTTCCACCATTTTATAGGGCATTCCGATCGGGGCACAATGTTATCCCGTAAGTACATAACTATTTCGTCGTTAGCTTTTTCGGCTGGCGTTTTTGGCTGATACGATGACGTGACTTTACTGTCAAACATACTCCACAGTGTTGAAGTAAGTGGAACTGACTCAGCAGTACTTGGAGCAGGTTCAGCTTCAGCAGCGTCCTCGGTGTATAGCACAGTTATTTTTTCAATAATTTTTTCTTTAGCTGTTAACATTGCCGCTTGATCTTCGAAGGCATGCTGCTTAAACCGTGGGTCCAAGAGAGTACAAATCGATATTGGCTCATTTTCTTCAATTTGGCCAAATCTCGTAAACAAACCATCCTTCAAATCTTTAATTAGCGACTGAACTGGTTCGTAAAAATTACGTTCTGATAAATCGTCACATACGGTGTTCAGCCCAGCCACAAGTACCACAGCTTTACTTGCAGTCAAATATTTCTCCGCACTCATAATTTTTGTTACTTCTTCGAAGGGTTTAAGTACCTCACATATTTGATCTATGCACTCCCACTCTTCTATCGGTATTATAGGTAACTGTGTATTTAAATTAGGTATAGTAGCCCTCAAAGCTTCCTGTAGAGAGCTGAATCTCTCCAACATCAGGTATGTTGAATTCCACCGTGTCGGCAGCGACAACAAGAGGCTTTTAGGCTGTGCCACATTTTGAGCGGTTGCCTGATATTTTTGCAGCCTTTCTTTAGCAATTGTGCTACGTTTAAAATGCGACACAGTTTTTTGCACTTTATTAATAGTTCCTGATATTGCTTCGACGTCGATAGCAGCCTGTACGACGAGATTCAGTTTATGTGCATAACATCCATAATGGGGCTTTTGCAAAATTCTGGCTGCTACTATCATATTGGCTGCATTATCAGATACTAAAAAATTTACTTTATTAGAAATGTCCCATTCATCAATAATCTGCTGAAGTTCTGCAGCTATCCGCTCCCCTGTATGATTACCTTCAAGAGCAGCACATTGAATTAAGATGCTATGAAAATCAAGATTATCTGTATTTATAAAATGCCCTGTAACTGCCATATATGCTTCCATATTTTTGGAAGTCCAGCAGTCTATCGTGAGACAAATGGTAGTGCAACATTGTCGCACCAGGGCTTGAACCTCTGCATATCGTACGCTATACTCCGATGAAAGCAAAGTTGTCGAAATCGACTTCCGGTTTGGCAACTGGTAACTTGGGTTTAGGACAGACACAAACTCCTTAAACCCTTCATCTTCCACAATACTGAACGGCTGAAAATCTTTTGTCATTAATTTCAACAAAGCCTTATCCATTTTTTTTTTTTCATCCGGCCGTAATTGTCTGTGCATGTAAGACGACATGTTTCTTTGCGGTTGTCTATTCACTCTTAAAGTAGTTAGTCTACCACCACATACTAGGTTAGACCCACCTGGGGCATCGGCACTTGGAAAATTGTTAGTTGAAGCGACACAATTACTATCATTGCCATGCACTAACCCAACACCTTGAATTAATAACTCATTACCTGCTGGAGCTGCTGTAGCCTCAACTTGTCTATTCCTAGGGTTTGCTAAAGATACGGAAAGAAAATCATTGTAAACACTAATATGCTTTTGTCTTAAATGCTGTTTTAAATTTGTTATCGTTGTTTTATATGATAATGATTTTTTACATATATTACACTCGGCGATTTTATTGTCCTGGTTGCGTTCAAAATAGTTCCAAATGTGAGCATTGCTTATTCTCGACATTTTACCTAATTATAATAAAATTCCTGTACACTAAACTACCTACCTATTTTACACTACACTATTCAAAATGTACATTGTCACACAAAATAATATACAATATTTACAAACAGTTTTAGTCCACCAAAACAAGACATCAACACTTCGCGCACTCAACTAGGTACCAACTTTTTCACCCACGATTAGTCGACGACATACAAATTCAAACTAATCACGAAACAGCATTCAACGAAAAAGTGGAATGTAAAGACAAACTAAAATAAACTCTATTACGTTACTCTTAAAGTGAAGTTGAAATCGTACGACAATAAGCTTATAACGAAATATTAAGGGATTGAATCAAATAGGTTAGTAATTTAAAATAAATATTCAAAAAACAGGTGGTATGTAATTAAGTCGTATATTTTTACGTTGAAAGATTATGGAATAAAATTAAATAGGTTACTCAATGCAAATAAACATTACGAAAGCAAATGATACATATTTTAGTAGTATATTCACTACATTGCACTTTTCACAAAGTAATTTATGCCATCTATCGACATCCAGCGTTAATTTATTGACTGAAAACACCGAAAGCTACCCTATCCATCAAAATTTTGTCACAATTAATTAATAGATGGCGACTAAGTAATAGGATGATTAATAAAAACCGATCATAAATTTAAATAATTAAACATAAAATGGCTTAAATTCTTTTTATTATTTTCTATCACACATACATGACATTCATAAAAGATGATAATAATCAATATACCACACTTATTAGATAACATAAAAATTCATACCAACCACGATAAATCTTTCAACGAAAAAGTGGAGTATATTTATTACGTTACACTTAAAGTGAAGTTGAAATCGTACGACAATAAGCTTATAACGAAATATTAAGGGATTGAATCAAATAGGTTAGTAATTTAAAATAAATATTCAAAAAACAGGTGGTATGTAATTAAGTCGTATATTTTTACGTTGAAAGATTATGGAATAAAATTAAATAGGTTACTCAATGCAAATAAACATTACGAAAGCAAATGATACATATTTTAGTAGTATATTCATTACATTGCACTTTTTACAATACCTCATAGTAATTTATGCCATCTATCGACATCCAGCGTTAATTTATTGACTGACAACACCGAAAGCTACCCTATCCATCAAAATTTTGTCACAATTAACTAATAGATGGCGACTAAGTAATAGGATGATTAATAAAAACCGATCATAAATTTAAATAATTAAACATAAAATGGCTTACATTATTTTTATTATTTTCTATCACACATACATGACATTCATAAAAGATGATAATAATCAATATACCACACTTATTTATTAGATAACATAAAAATTCATACCAACCACGATAAATCTTTCAATGAAAAAGTGGAGTATATTTATTACGTTACACTTGAAGTGAAGTTGAAATCGTACGACAATAAGCATTAATTGAAATATTAAGGGATTAAATAAACTAGATTAATAAATAATTGTAAATAATGTAATACCTAATCAATATACCACAATTATTCGATGACTTAAAAAAACGCACTTATCACGATAAAGCCTTCATCTAAGCGATAAAGCTTTCAACGAAAAAGTGGACGAAAAGTCAAACTAAAATGAAGTCTATTACGTTACACTTAAAGTGAAGTTGAAATCGAACGACATTAAGCATTTAACGAAATGTTAAGAAATTAAATCAAATAGGTTACTAAATTAAAATAAATATTCAAAAAACAAGTGATATGTAATCAAGTCGTATATTTTTACGTTGAAAGATTATGGAATAAAATTAAATAGGTTACTAAATGCAAATAAAGATTACGAAAGCAAATGATACGTATTTTAGTCGACAAATAACCCATTCATCAAAATGTTGTCACAAGTAATCAACAGATGGCATAATTATGTGGGAACTAGCTTCTGCCCGCGGCTTCGCCCGCGTGGCCTACAGGAAACAATTGACATATTTTTCTTCTCAAACAAACATTATAAGCGCTCTCACTCCCTCTCAATTGAATATACAAACTATCATTATCCTAAAGAAAGCAATAATGACGAAGTTCTCCGTAAAACTAAACTAATCTCTGGGATGAGAGTACTCGAAGCGTGTGTGAAAATACTTAAATAGGAGACAGCCAGAAGTGGATAATAAATAATTTATATTGATTACAACGAAACGCCTGTCAAATTCCGATGACAATACAATATTATGGTGACAGCGAGCTGAACTGAGGATGGAGACGGAAGGTAGACAAAGTATCTTCTCAGTGACTAAACATAGAATGATGAAGTCTGGACTCATTTTAATACTTTTACAGTACCAATTACGTATTTTAATCGACTTCAAAAAAAGGAGGAGGTTCTTAATTCGTTTTTTTTATGTTTGTTATCTCATAACTCCGTCATTTATTAACCGATTTGGAAAATAATTTTGTTTGGAAGGGTAACACTTCCCGTTTCGTCTCATTGTCATGAGACGAAATGTCATCAGATCAGGATTTGATTACTTCTTGTGTACTTTGAAGTCGCTTTATTTTTTTTGTAAAACAGTTCAAATTATATAAAAGCTTTAAAATTATCTGTTTTACTGCGTGTAAAAAACCCGCACTTAATACACACGTGTTATAAAATAGTACCTATACGATACTCTTGACTTAAGCGCACACACTTTGCACGGCGTGAAAGAGACTACTAAAGTCACACTTATATCATAATATACTTTTTGGAGTTCCGTACCTCAAAAGGTAAAAAAGGAACCCTTATAGGATCACTCTTCTGCCCGTCTGTCTGTCTGTCCGTGTGTCACCACCAATTTTCTCAGGAACGGGTGGACCTAGCAAGTTCAAATTTATACCAGATACTGAGGTCTATAGTATTATACAAAAATCTAGGTCCTGATTCGACACGATAAAAAGATATGGGTAAATTTAGATTTTCGCGAAAACTTGTAAGTACCCAAGTTTACCTTAATTTTCAACTTTTTTATTTTTCGGAATTTTCCCTTTACTTGTGCTGTAAAACCTTGCTTTTAACCAAAATTGACAATTCCAGGTCAACCGGAAGTAGGTACCCTATAGGTTTTGGGTCGAAAACCTATATCGCTGTTCCCGTTGACCTAGAATCAAGAAATTTGGCAAAAAGCAAGGTCTTAGCACAAGTAATGGGAAAATTCCGAAAAATAAAAAAGTTGAAAATTTAGGTAAATTTTGGTACTAATAAATTTTGCTTCTACGATTAGCTACTACTACGATTTTGAAATCGATCCAAAGGATACAAACAATAAAACTAAAAAAATTAATACAAATCGATAAGATTCGAAGAAATTTCAACCCCCGTTCACTTTTGTGGGAAAAATTTCGAAAAATCCTTTCTTAGTGGATACTTACACTTCACAAAGAATACACGCCCTAAATTTAATGTCTCTAGGACCAACAGTTTAGTCTGTGCATATGTCTAAATATCAGCCAGTTAATGAGTTAGTCAGGACTTTGAATTTTGGGGATGATTTTGGAAAAACTGATACACATGTCTCATAATTTTAATTGAAGAGTATGTGTACCAATTTTAGAGTTAATCGACACCGAGAATCAATGTCAAAGTCAAAGCCATTTATTCAATTAAGGCCCTTATAGGGCGCACTTATGAAGGTCAAAGCTACTCAAGCTACTACCTGTTCGTAAGTCGGCCTTCAATTTATAGGTTAATTTTTTTTTTTAAAAATTGGCGCTATAGGATTGGTTATTTTTTTTTTTTCAACATTTTGTTTTTATTTACACAATAAAGTATAATACTTAATAACAAACCAACAACTTACACACGTGATCAAACTAAATTCAAACCCCTTTTCACCCTCTTAGGGGTCGAATTTCGAAAAACCTTTTCTTATTGGATACCTACACTTCACAAAGAACACATGACATGAACAAATTTCATGTCTCTAAGACCAGCGGCTGTGCGTTGATATATCAGTCAGTGAGTTCCCATACCTAACTTCATCCCGCTTTTCATATCTTCGAGGGTAGAATTATCTAAAACGCTGAGACACGTATAAATTAATTTTCAATCGTCAGCCTAAACACAAAATTTGAAGATTCTAACTTCGAAACTGACGGACTTTCATACAAACTTTCATCCCCTATTTTACCTCCTTAGAGGAGTAATTTCGAAAAACCCTTCCCTAGTGGATACCTACTCTTCCCAAAGAATACACCCTCCAAATTTCATGACTCAAGGACCAGCAGTTTAGGCTGTGCGTTGATATATCAGTCAGTCAGTCAGAACTTTGAATTTTTTTTTTATTTGTTTTGGTAAACAAACAGATATACAATGACAATTATTTATAGTAATAATTATAGTTAATCGCTTGGCTCGCGGTTAAAAATATAACAATGATATCAATTGTTATAATAGGATGCGCGTCCCTCGCGAGAACCAACGGGTTAATTATATATCCCACAGTGTTACCACAAATAGAAAATATAAAGACCACGGCATTCGTGGTAGTCACACGCGGTCTAAATATACATTTCAATGTACGTATTCTATGAATAGTTAACAAAATTATCACTCTTTCAACCATACTCAGAGATGTTAATTAGAAATTTGATGAAAATCAGATTATCTCGATTATCTCCACGAATTTTATATATATAGATGTGCATAAACAACTTAAATAAATAATTTTACTTTGAAACTTGAAATACCTTAAGGGTTGAAATTCCAACAATACCGATATACGTTGGTAGTAAACTTAGTGACGTTTAATTTGAAAATGAAGGACTTCCATACACATTTTCATCCTCTTTTCACCCCTTCGGGGGTGGAATTATCAATAACGCTGAGACACCTATAAATTAATTTTCAATCGTCAGTCTCCACACATAATTTGAAGATTCTAACATCAAAACTGACAGACTTTCATACAAACTTTCATCCCCTATTTTACCCCCTTAGGGGTGAAATTTCCAAAAATCCTTCTAAAGTGGATGCCCTAACTATATAATTATAAATTTAGTGATGTTTACTCTGACATTTAAGAACTTTTCATACACAACTTCATCCCCCTTTTCACCCCTTCGGGGTCGGAATTATCAAAAACGCTGAGACACCTATACATTAATTTTCAATCTTCAGCCTAAATACAAAATTTGAAGATCCTAACTTCAAAACTGACGAACTTTCATACAAACTTTCATCCCCTATTTTACCCCCTTAGGGGTGGAATTTCCAAAAATCCTTTCTTAGCGGATGCCTACGTCATTACAACTATCTGTATGCCAAATTTCAGCCCAATCCGTTCAGTGGTTCGAGCTATGCGTTGATAGATCAGTCAGTCACGGTTTCCTTTTATATATACAGATTGTAAGTAATCATCGAAATTTTCGGACTAAAAAGTTTTCAACGAAAAAGCTTTAGAGACTTAAAATTTTAAACGAAACGAACGCTTATTCTAAAAAGCAATGCTTAGTTAAACGCTTATCACTTAAACGCCCACCACTACCTGAGACCACAGAACAATATACCTGAGACAAGATTGATAAGAATGAAAACAAAATTAACCTGTCCACAGAATATGCCTATCCAAGTGGAGGAGGAGGGAGGGGTAGTTTTTCGCATACAGCTGCGACTGCGATGGTTCGGTATTGTAGTATTCGAACGCGTTGAAGAAAAATTTTAAACCTGAATGAATCGGCTGTTGACCTTTTCACTGTCAAATACGGAAATTGGTTAATTTTCTAATTGTTTTTTATTTAAAAACCCAAGTAAACACCCCACTTAGATGCAGCTGTGAATTAATGTGATAAATAACACCAAAAACATTGTGCAGTGACTTGATAAAACTGTGATAATATAGTTACATACTTGGAAAGTAGTTTAACGACGCGAAAGGGCGTCACACACTTTTAACTGTAAAAAGTGATATCAATGGATCAGAATGAAGAATATCACGATCCTGACTACCCTGGAACATCAGTGCGCGTCAAAGAGGAGCCGCCAAGTCTCACAGAAGAAGAGAAATTGGAGAAAATAAAGAACATTATACACCGGGAGTTTTCGAATGAACTCGAGATCAGAGAAAATGAAATTATGCTTATTGATCAACGGTAAGCATCTTTTTGTGACTATAAAGTAACGTAACAAGACATTATAATGTTGTATTATTGATTGGAATGTTTTAAATAATGTTCGTTATGTCCCATGTGGTTTTTTTACCCATTGTTTGGATATGTTAGTTTATTTTGGTTGCCATGCTTTTTGTTTTGTTGGTTTACATGTAAATATCGTAAACATATGTTTTTTGCTATAGAATTATCATTATAAGTGCATAAATAAATGATATAAGTGCATGTGTGTAAGCAAAGTGAAACTTTCATATTTGATAACCTATTTGACATTATTATTCTGAGAATAATAATAACAAGTCAGTAGCATCTACTATTAACTATGTTAGTTTTTGAATCAGAATTCAATGGCCTCAGACTCAAGAATAGATTGTGTTACTCGAAAATAATACTAATATCATTAGTGCAGGTTCCATATTGAATTGTTTTAATCTCAATTCAAAACTTGGCTTTAGTATTTATAAGATATTGGTGCCGATTCTGTTGTAAATCGCACTAAATTAATTTTAGTCACATCACATCTCTTATGAACATTATTGAAAAAGGATAGAACATATTTAAAGCTGTCAAATTAGACTTTGCTGTCTTCATTTGCGGGTATTTAGACATAAAGCAATAGATGGTGACTAAATTTATATTGAAAACAAGGTTTGGACTAATTTGACAGGACTACATTTCTTACATCCTTTTCTTATGTAATTTGTTAGAAAGAGACATAGTGAGACTAAGTTAGTTAACAACAGAATCAGCACCATTGTATTATAAGATGATGTGGACAGATTAATGCTAATCATAAGCCTTTATAACATGAGTAAGAAAGAGATGACACAACAGAGGACTATCTCTATCTACTGAGAACTCTTGTAAAGCCCATTCTTACAAACATTAGAGTTATTACAAACAAGCTGTCACCTGCAGTTTCACCTGCATTCATGGGATAAAAAGTAGCCTATGTCGTTTTCCATACCATAGGTCTTGCCGCCAAAGCGACCACTTTGGTACTTGTAGTAAAAGTTGCACCTTGATCACTCATTCCCATTTGTCTAGAGTGATATTGGAGCTGTCTAAAGCCACTCATCATGCGCACCTGGGTAGGAATCAAACCCACAACGTGGCAGTTTGAATATCTTACCAACCAAGCCAAACCACTCATAAAGTTATAAATTGTACCCTTACAGCATGACAAACTCCCGGCGGCTTCTCCACCGTCTCCGTTATTCACTCGTGAATAGTTACTACAAGGAGCAGAAGCTACAGCTTGGCAACAGTCAGATCCAGGATGATATTGCTGCTCAGCATGAGCCCAGAGCGAGGGCTGAGGTAACTATTTGATCCAACAACATTTATGGCGGTATTTTAAAAATAATGCATACAGGTTGTATGCTAGATTTGACAGTAACAATTATTAAACTTACCACAGATTTAAAATAAGCTTTACATTAGTGACTTTAAAAACACATACCTGTTTTGGCAAATTAAAGTGGGAGTGGGGGCTCATGACTTGTGATGTCACTTTAGAGTAAAAAGTGTACACTTACGTGACGTCACAAAAGACAAAAGATTTTTTTTTATTGTTTTTGTCACATAGCACATTATTAGAATCCTTTGCTTGCTTAGGATTCAAAAACCTAGCAACAAAAACGAACTTTGGCTTCTTGTTGCACAAATAACTAAATGATTCTTATCGTTTCTCCTTTTAAACTAAAAAAAACACACTTTAAAAAGCCCTGCTCTAAAAATTATTAATGAATGGTACCAATTAGTTTAATCTGACGTTTTGAAGTTGATGAAAACAATGTTTGAAGATTCCTTTACATACCTACAAACATACATTTTTTTACTGTGTATATGACTGTGTTTTACCACAACCTCACCATGGTAAGTGATTCATACAGGCTAATAAAAGTGTGTTAAATAGTTATCAATGTGTGTAGATATCGTGCCTCCTGCGCGACGGACAGCGCAGACTGCACCCGTCGGTGCGTAAACTCCTCGGCAAGCAGACAGTGGACATCGACGAAATATTCCGTACTAGAGCGCCCAGGAACAACACGAGGAAGGATTACTCTGTAAGTATCACTATTTAAGGTATGGCATAACGGATTCTCCTGGATAATTCAGAGTAGCCTGACTAGGGAAGTACCTTATAGAAGATATCAGTCAAATGACACTAGTTTAATGTGGTGTTGTGTTCTTGTGGTATGGTCGCCAGAACTCCATGAAGAGGCGCTGCGCTGGCAGTGTCGTCAGTAGGGATTGCTATCCCGTAGCTCATTCAATCCCGCGGGATTGATATGCGGGATTATTCAATCACGCGCGGGATCCCGCATCAAATTATTAATTTTACCCTTACTCCTAACAACAGTTTTATATTTTTAATTCAGTCTTATTTATTACTATGGTGATAACTTAAATACGCTCTTAAGAAGCAAATGGCATTTATTGTATCATCTCCCTGTTTCCTCGCTCCTCGCGTGCTACTCGCGATTTACGCGAAAGTTTTAGAGCCAAATTTTTTATATGCGGGATCCGCGGATCCTCGGTTTGAAGGTGCGGGATCCAGCAGATCAATAACAGCAGCGGGATCCCGCGGAAATGCGTGATCCCGTTTTGCGGAATTGCAATCCCTAGTCGTCAGGCATTTTCTTCATATTCAGTTATACAACCTTTTTCTAATCCTGATAAATTTGTACTTTAAGTTATTCTGTGCTTATACACAGATTTACTCATCTCTCTACAGGCAATGCTCCAAAAACGCAACTACACAATCGGTGCGGACACCACAAAGTCCCTACGTCCGGAGAAGAAGGAAGAAATTGAGGACAAGCAGCAAGCCTGCACCAGTAAGCCGAGGAGGGTGCCTCGACACCTGGACCCGAAGGTCACTGCCAATGTGGTGACGGTGGATGAGGCCACCAGGAATAAGATGAAGCATCGATATAGGATTGTTATTGGTGAGTTTGAATCACAAAATAAAATATCTGTCCCGTTCTGGCAGGGCCACCTATTCTTTTAAACCAGGTGCCCACAAAATCTGTTATTTGGTTACAAATTATACATTAGCGACAGTCATATAATGCAGATCATTTATGGTGGCCCACAAGTACTATACATTCTCGCATTTACGTGAAATATAAAGCTTTTTTAGGGGGGTGATTCGGTTTGCACTTAGAGTCTCTGAACCTCTGACTTAGACTTATCAACCTCTGGACTTCCCATTGATACTAATTCTTGGAACACCCTGTTATGTATCTCGTTTTTTTATCACTGTCTGACTACAACTACTCTTGAAGAAAGACGCCTTCGTGGTGACCTCATTGTGACCTTCAAAATCTTCACGGGAAACTATAACCTTCCTCACTTAAAAGATATATTTGTAATGAATGTGTGTGTGCTAAATCATCCCGTGGGCATCACTACAAAATCAATCGTGCACTATCTAAATCAAACACTGCACACCACTTTCTGAGTAATAGAGTGGTCTGGAACTGGAACCGATTAACTGAGGAAGTGTTATCTGCTACCTCAATAAACAGTTTTAAAAACAAATTGGACATCTGGACTAAGATTAAAAAACTTTGAAAAGTGAACTATGTATAAGTGCGGAGTGACTTTCAACACTGTGTGAAATAGACACATCAGCTTAAAATCTGCTAGTCTATAAATAAATAAATAAAATAATACAATCCTACCATGGTGATTAATGATGTGGCCGAAACACATAGCCTACACAAAGCCTAGAAAGGAATGGATCTCAAGAGCAGCTATCGGAATAGGTGGTGACAGATTTTCAACTTTAATTAATTACTTTTTTCTTTATTCCCAGGTAATACATCAAAATACGCCCCGCCAGCGTCTCGGCTGGACCGATCTACACACAAGTGGCTCCTGTACGTGCGCGGTCCGCCGCACGCGCCCGACCTCACGCCCCTACTGACCGCAGTCACCGTCCGACTGCACCATTCATACGCGCCACACCATACTGTGCACATCGAGTGAGTATATACTATAGTGGTCCCCCTCACGCCCCTACTGACCGCAGTCACCGTCCGACTGCACCATTCATACGCGCCACACCATACTGTGCACATCGAGTGAGTATATACTATAGTGGTCCCCCTCACGCCCCTACTGACCGCAGTCACCGTCCGACTGCACCATTCATACGCGCCACACCATACTGTGCACATCGAGTGAGTATATACTATAGTGGTCCCCCTCACGCCCCTACTGACCGCAGTCACCGTCCGACTGCACCATTCATACGCGCCACACCATACTGTGCACATCGAGTGAGTATATACTATAGTGGTCCCCCTCACGCCCCTACTGACCGCAGTCACCGTCCGACTGCACCATTCATACGCGCCACACCATACTGTGCACATCGAGTGAGTATATACTATAGTGGGCCCCCTCACGCCCCTACTGACCGCAGTCACCGTCCGACTGCACCATTCATACGCGCCACACCATACTGTGCACATCGAGTGAGTATATACTATAGTGGGCCCCCTCACGCCCCTACTGACCGCAGTCACCGTCCGACTGCACCATTCATACGCGCCACACCATACTGTGCACATCGAGTGAGTATATACTATAGTGGGCCCCCTCACGCCCCTACTGACCGCAGTCACCGTCCGACTGCACCATTCATACGCGCCACACCATACTGTGCACATCGAGTGAGTATATACTATAGTGGTCCCCCTCACGCCCCTACTGACCGCAGTCACCGTCCGACTGCACCATTCATACGCGCCACACCATACTGTGCACATCGAGTGAGTATATACTATAGTGGTCCCCCTCACGCCCCTACTGACCGCAGTCACCGTCCGACTGCACCATTCATACGCGCCACACCATACTGTGCACATCGAGTGAGTATATACTATAGTGGTCCCCCTCACGCCCCTACTGACCGCAGTCACCGTCCGACTGCACCATTCATACGCGCCACACCATACTGTGCACATCGAGTGAGTATATACTATAGTGGTCCCCCTCACGCCCCTACTGACCGCAGTCACCGTCCGACTGCACCATTCATACGCGCCACACCATACTGTGCACATCGAGTGAGTATATACTATAGTGGTCCCCCTCACGCCCCTACTGACCGCAGTCACCGTCCGACTGCACCATTCATACGCGCCACACCATACTGTGCACATCGAGTGAGTATATACTATAGTGGTCCCCCTCACGCCCCTACTGACCGCAGTCACCGTCCGACTGCACCATTCATACGCGCCACACCATACTGTGCACATCGAGTGAGTATATACTATAGTGGTCCCCCTCACGCCCCTACTGACCGCAGTCACCGTCCGACTGCACCATTCATACGCGCCACACTATACTGTGCACATCGAGTGAGTATATACTATAGTGGTCCCCCTCACGCCCCTACTGACCGCAGTCACCGTCCGACTGCACCATTCATACGCGCCACACCATACTGTGCACATCGAGTGAGTATATACTATAGTGGTCCCCCTCACGCCCCTACTGACCGCAGTCACCGTCCGACTGCACCATTCATACGCGCCACACCATACTGTGCACATCGAGTGAGTATATACTGTAGTGGTCCCCCTCACGCCCCTACTGACCGCAGTCACCGTCCGACTGCACCATTCATACGCGCCACACCATACTGTGCACATCGAGTGAGTATATACTATAGTGGTCCCCCTCACGCCCCTACTGACCGCAGTCACCGTCCGACTGCACCATTCATACGCGCCACACCATACTGTGCACATCGAGTGAGTATATACTATAGTGGTCCCCCTCACGCCCCTACTGACCGCAGACACCGTCCGACTGCACCATTCATACGCGCCACACCATACTGTGCACATCGAGTGAGTATATACTATAGTGGTCCCCCTCACGCCCCTACTGACCGCAGTCACCGTCCGACTGCACCATTCATACGCGCCACACCATACTGTGCACATCGAGTGAGTATATACTATAGTGGTCCCCCTCACGCCCCTACTGACCGCAGTCACCGTCCGACTGCACCATTCATACGCGCCACACCATACTGTGCACATCGAGTGAGTATATACTATAGTGGTCCCCCTCACGCCCCTACTGACCGCAGTCACCGTCCGACTGCACCATTCATACGCGCCACACCATACTGTGCACATCGAGTGAGTATATACTATAGTGGTCCCCCTCACGCCCCTACTGACCGCAGTCACCGTCCGACTGCACCATTCATACGCGCCACACCATACTGTGCACATCGAGTGAGTATATACTATAGTGGGCCCCCTCACGCCCCTACTGACCGCAGTCACCGTCCGACTGCACCATTCATACGCGCCACACCATACTGTGCACATCGAGTGAGTATATACTATAGTGGGCCCCCTCACGCCCCTACTGACCGCAGTCACCGTCCGACTGCACCATTCATACGCGCCACACCATACTGTGCACATCGAGTGAGTATATACTATAGTGGGCCCCCTCACGCCCCTACTGACCGCAGTCACCGTCCGACTGCACCATTCATACGCGCCACACCATACTGTGCACATCGAGTGAAGTAATAATGGTTAATATAATATGGTTGTGTGCAGTAAACCCCCGTACCACATATCTCGGCGCGGCTGGGGGGAGTTCCCCGCTAAGATCGAGCTGCACTTCGTGTTGCCGGGGATGAACCGGCCCGCCACCGTCGAACACACCATCAAGCTGGATAGAAACTATACTGGCATGCAGATGTTGGGTATGTGCCACTTATTCTAATATTATAAATTCGAAAGTGAGTTTGTTTGTTACGTCTTCACGCCTCAACTACTGAACGGATGATCAAGAAATTTGGCATGCAGATATTTAGAATGGAGACGGACATATGCTCCTTTTTATCCCGGGAACGCGGGTGAAATCGCGGGGAACAGCTAGTATTGGTACCGTTGGCATTACTTATCCTGGATATACCTTTGCATATCAACAAAATGATCACACGAATTATCACGACGGGCACAAATTGGAAATCCCAAAAAAATACTACTATTCTTTATACAAGTAATGAAAACTTTAATTAACCGACTTCAAAAAAAGGAGGAGGTTCTCAGTTCGAATGTATTTTTTTTTTTTTTTTTTTTTTTATGTTTGTTACCTCATAACTCCGTCATTTATTAACCGATTTGGAAAATTCTTTTTTTATTTGAAAGGGTACGCTTCTCGTTTGGTCCCATTGTCAGATCAGGATTTGATTACTTCTTAGTGTACTTTGAAGTTGGTTTAAGGTTTTTGTAAAACAGTCCAATTATAATCAACCTTTTTATACAAAAAAAAAACAATATTTCTGCTTGTAATTAATGCATTCGCTTCTTTAATATCATTGAGATAGAAGAGAAGCAGAATGTTTACAGTTTAATCATTTGAACGCAGATGAAACGGCAAAAGTAAACAGTTAATTAACAAAATATTAATTGACATTTATAGGTGCAGAAACACTCGTGGATGTATGGCTATACAGTACACCAGAAATGGCCCAATACGAGTTCAAAGAAGACGAACAGGAAACACAAATAACCATAGAGCCAGACATACAAACAGAAATACCACCAGAGATAAAGGAAGAACCACAAGAATCGGACAATAATATAAGTGAAATCGAAAACTGTGATAATCAAACGGACAACTGGCTAGATTTCTTCAGTAAACCAACTGAGTTGGACGTTGATCAAATGATAATTAAACCAGAGAAGAAAATAGAAGAAAAGAATGATATAGAAGCAGTTATAGATAAAAATGTAATAGAGAAGAGTCCGGATATTAAAATTGAGGAAGTTGTGATCAAAACTGAACCAGAATGGTCAGATAAAGCTGTAGAACCAATGGATATTCCCAATGAAATACTAAATCAACCGACTTCGTTAAAAAAGAGGATAGTTAAATACATTGATCCAACCACAGGAAAGATTTATTATTTAGAAATGGATAGAACGTTAGATCTAAGTAAAGTACAAGAAATTGTCATAAATAATACAAAAACAGCGAAAATATCACCCATAAAGTCGAATGGCCTCAAAAATGTGCGGAAGAAAAAAGGCGTTTCACTTCTGAAGCCAGAAGTGAAAAGTTTACTCAAAAATGAAAATAGTGCAGTGAAATCTGATAGAACGAAAGTGAATCTAGCGCATATAGAGAACGATCATTGTTACCTGGCAACACCGTTGTCTAAATTGCAGTGTAGTGATTCAGTGTTGCCGGACAGTGAAGTGGTAAAGACAGAGAAGACGTTATATGATTGTCTCTGTTCGGTAGTGGGTAGGCTTACGTGTTTGCGAGCAGCTGTTAATTATATGGTAAAGAAGATTCCAATAGTGACGGACCAGGCTCGAGACCCGGACTATGTGAAGCACTTTCCGTTCGTCGTTGAAAATGATGAAAAGTATTGGAAACTGGATTTCACGAAGCGAAGAAACATCGAGGTAATTTATCATTATCTTTTTAATGTAATGTTGGTATTAGACCACATCTCACTCAAATCAAATCAAAAAGTCATTTATTCAGTTTAGGCCCTAGTAAGGCACTTATGAACGTTTAATTGGTACATACAGTTGAATTTACCACCGGTTCGGAATACACTTAAACTGAGAAGACTCCGGCAAGAAACTCAGCAAGGATTTTTTTTTGTGATGTTGTGTTTAATATCATAATCTTCATCAGCCTATAATGTCCCACTGCTGAGCACAGGTCTCCTTTCACAAATGAGGGTGAAAAGTAATGGGCAAATACTCCACAACACATGCCCACTGCGGATTGGTGGAGGTAAGCTAGTGGTCAACCTACTGTTGGAGTTTTCAAGCCACCTAGAAGACCTCCAACTAGCTTAACGACTATCACAATTAAGTGATAACCGGGACCAACGGCTTTACGTGTCTTCCGAAGTAGGGTAAACACTCGAGTTGAAGTATCACTAGTCGGTCACCCATCCAGTTACCGGCCGCATCGGTAGTAGCTTAACTTTGCCGATCGAAAAAGGCTAATCATGCAACACCACAAGCAAATAGTATAATGTCTAGAAAAGCTATAAAAAATTCTCTCAAGTAAAGTATTACTATTGGAAGTTAACCATAGAAGATTTTCAAGTTAAGTACCGCTTACTCAAGATTCCTCTCAAGCTCAACCTTTTTTTTAATTTTCTTTTCCAGTGGTCCCGAGCGAAACTAATAAATAGAATACTGACTGAACACTTCACACATTCAGAACAAATATGGCGGACGAAGCAAATACTCCTTTACTGTAGACTTCACGGTCACTACCCAGTGAGACCTGAAACTACCCTCAAACACACAGAAAACAACGACTGGTCATCATGGAACGATCTAGAAAATACAAGAACGCTAGAATCTAACATTAAAGAGATATACCCTAACGCATCTGATATTAACAGTCTAACAGTTTTCAGTATGAACGTACAGAATATATCAGATTGCATCGATTTGTCTGATGACGAAGATGTGGATGTTATAAGTGATAACAGAGTGGTGGTTAAGAAAGAAGTGATAAAAGAAAGTGTTGGTTTAACAGTGTTGCCGGTCGAGTGTGAGCAGGAACGGTTGATGTTCATGTTTATTGAACGAAAGTGTTCGGATATTGGGATTGAATTGCGGAATGAAGACGTTGGCAATGGATATTCTTATAGGTGAGTTTAAAATGTATGTGGCAACTGGCTTTCTACCTCATTTCGCTTTTGTTAGCGCGTTAGGACGGCTCTCCAGCATTCAATGTAAAAATAAAACTTATTTCAATGATCCTAAAGTATATTTTTAAACGCGTATCAAAATATGGTCTTCTCTCCGAGCCGGTCTGTGTGAACGGACCCTTATCCATATTTTACCCACTTATTTAAGATAATAATACAAAAAGGTACATTTTTCAGTGAGAGAATTCGAATACTCCTCGCGGCATCGCACTGCGTCTGAAAACGTCACGCACGAGTCACCCCTAAGGGGGTAAAATATGGCTAAGGGTCCGTTCACACACTTTTTTTTAAATTAAATGGGGTTGCGTTTGGCCACTGACCCGCCCATAAGGGACGAAGACGAAGCCGAAGATGGAACACGCTTACCCAGAAGGAACCTATTCACTCTGGCCTTGAAAGTACCTAGATTGTATGAGCCAGGAAACACAGATGCCGGAAGCAAGTTCTTCCTTGCTGTCCGCATTATAAATGAGGATGCAAAACGCTGTGTCCGTATTTTCGGTATGTCAACAACGTACGGGTGAAACTTTTCCCGGCGTCTTGTGGTTCGGTGTTAGAATGGGGATGGTGGAATTAGGTTGAACAATTCCTGTGCACACTCTGCAAAATATATCCTGTAGAAAACCGATAGACTGGCTCGAAGAGAAGAGCATAAGGTACACATTTCAGGGAGAGAATTCGGATACGCGAACGGCGACTTCGAGTCACTTGTCACATAATTCTCTCACTGAAATATACACCTTTTTATGTAATAAATAAAGTTCTATATTGCTATCAAAGTTTTCCGCGTCGCGACTCTTACTTAACCTTAACTCTAATACCGGTTCGGATGAAACCGAAAAAGTAAGTTGGTGCATTGCACCTATCTAACTGTGATTTGAATCCACGACCTGCTGCACAGCATTCTACGTCACAACCACTGAACGATCATCTTCTTCTTAGTTTTATGTTTGGCAACCAAATCCAAATTAGGACTTATTTCTGCCAGTGTCGAGTTATATCATAGTTTCCAGTCACAATAATTCACTTTCACATAGTTCTCAGTCAGTCACCGTGCATAAAAGTCATGTTTTACTACAATGGTTGTACTAAAACTCTTCACAAACTTGGAAAGTCACGATACACATAATTCATTTCAATTCACTTAACTGGTGCACATGGATTGATCTTTATTGGATAAAATACCACCGATGATATGCAATAAAACTCAAAATACACGAATTAATCAAATTAAAAATAAAACGCAATATTCCTGCAAAAAGTCCTGAATAATCATCAATTCGATATTTTACATTACAGCGCAGTACACGCAGTGCTACTGTCTGCTATGAAGAGTTTTGCTGAGGAAATGATCCGGAGTTCATTGGCAGCTAAATTAACTATGGAGAGAAGTGCTGACCCTTTGCCTACTGTTTGGACAGGGTATGTACGCCTTTTAAAAGCTTACTAACTAACGGGTCCGCCAAATAACATTTTTTTTTTGAAAATGCTGTAAAAAAAACTACTGAATATTTTCTCAAATTTCTTTTTTTATTTGAAAGTACAATCCTTCCGTTTAATAATGAAAAATAATTTCATTCAAATGGCTGCCTCGGCTGGCCATGCAGTGGCCTACACGATCGGTCCAATTTTTAAGCACATTATCGATTGTGTGCACTAATATTGTCCTTTAAAGCGTCAATTGTCTCTGGCTTGTCGGCGTAACACTTATCTTTGACGGCACCCCACAAATTAGTCCAACGGTGTCAAATCGCAGCTCCGAGGTGGCCAAACGACATCAGCTCTGCGGCTGCTAATGCAAAACATCGAGTGTAGCTTCGGCTGTTGGACCGATCGTGTAGGCTCCTGCATGGCCAGCCGAGGCAGCCATTTGAATGAAATTATTTTTCATTATTAAACGGAAGGATTGTACTTTCAAATAAAAAAAGAAATTTGAGAAAATATTCAGTAGTTTTTTTTTATAGCATTTTCAAAAAAAATGTTATTTGGCGGACCCTATATAATCATTTGGGTTTTTTTTAATCGGAATCCTTCTCAATCCTGTACCGTAGAGTAAGAATATTAATAGACAGATTGTGTTAATAACATTACCTTGTGCGTAGCGTGAGCAGTTTGCATATAGATGCATTCACAGATAATATAGTACAATACGTGCCACTAAAGATGAGACTTGACACAACATGTGGTTTGACTTGCGCAGTAGACGATTTGTATAAAGAGACCTATAGGTCGTCGTCTTATCTTTAGCGGCACGTATTGTACAGTAGTGATTTACTGTCAGACAAAATGTCGATTTTCTTGTCATTTGTTCTCGGTAAAAGTATCGATGGTAAACGAGATAATTGGACTGTTTTACAAAAAACTTAAACCGACTTCAAAGAACACTAAGAAGTAATCAAATCCTGATCTGATGACAATGGGACCAAATGGGAAGTGTACCCTTTCAAATAAAAAAAGAATTTTCCAAATCGGTTAATAAAAGACGGAGTTATGAGGTAACAAAAATAAAAAAAAAAAAAAAAACATTCGAATTGAGAAAAATGGCATTTATGTATTTTAGTTGTTGAAACTATGTACGCACACTTCGTTTCAATGTATTTTTCCCGTATCCGTGCTCACGACTAGTACTTTAATACACTCTCTCTATTAATATTCTAACTCTATGCGTCACCCCTGTCGGATTGAATAGCCTTTCCTTTGCACGATGTATACTTGTTGGATACAACAATAAATGAAACCACGTAAAGTACTCATAAATACCAACAACTTTTACTATGGGACCAACATAGACATCGCAAAAAAAACAGCTTATACTACTAATAATACTCTACGTGGCTTACTCTCGCTTACAAGCGATTTAGAGCTCCTCAGTCTGAGGAGAGACTTTGCCTCCTTATGTGTGTTCTACCGCTTGTACAATGGGGAGTGTTCTGAAGAATTATTTACCTGATACCAACGGCTACCTTCCACCATCGCAACTCTCGCCATCGACGGGGAGTCCATCCTCACACATTGGAACCAAAATTGTTTCGTACTGTGCGGTCTCAAAGGAGCTTCCTTCCAAAGACAATCAGATTGTGGAATGAGCTCCCCGTGGTTTTCCCAATTTTTGACAGCATGGGGTTCTTCAAAAAGGTTGTGAAGAGATTTCTGCAGGGTCGGCCACGAGTGATACCTGTGGTGTTGCAAGCGTTCAAAGGCTACGGTAACCGCTTACCATCAGGAATTGAATGCCCGGCAGATGGCGCTGCAGTCGGTATCTAGTTATATTATCGACTGCAGCGCCATCTGCCGGGGTGATTTGTGAATCTAAACCATCTAGGGCGCCACCCGAACGCATACAAAAAAATTCATTCAAACCGTTTAGGAGGAATTCAGTGACATTCAGTAGAATTTTATATATTAAGATAATGTTTATAAATTATGTTCTCTTTACCTATGTACCTATAAGAATAGATAATGGTGCCGATTCTGTTGTAAATCGCACTAAACTAATTTTAGTTACATCTCATCTCTTTCTTACGAACATGATTGAAAAAGGATAGAACATATTTTAAGTTGTCAAATTAATCTTTGCCGTCTTATTTTGCGTGTATTTAGGCGTAACTGCGATAGATGGCGACTAAATTTATATTGAAAACAAGCATTGGACTAATTTGACAGGACTAAATTTCTTACATCCTTTTCTTATGTTCTTTGTTAGAAAGAGACATAGTGACGTTAAAATTAGTTTAGGTGTGAACAACAGAATCAGGGCCAATATGCATTTTATGGAATTCTAGGTCTTTGCATATATTGTTTTTAAAATTTATATTTGTATACATGACTGATGAAATGATTGATGAATGAGAAGATGAAAAATGATTGAATGAAATGATTTTGAATATACAGCGTGTAAGGGACATCGCCGCACAAACGGATACCATGGGTCCAGGACATGATTCTGGACCCCCCCATGTTGGAATTTTTCGTCGGTTTTTCCCACATTTTTTAATTATTTTTTTTAGTTTTTTTACTTTAGACTGTTCATAATCGTTATTCTTACCTAACCCAAAGAGATTTAAAATAAATAAGTTATTAATTCATTACTTTCACTAAAAGTAGCAATGTAAATAAAACTAGAAACGGTGTCTTATGGCGATATTCGCCTGCAGTCAGCGACATACTACGTAGGCACAACGTTATCGCGCGTTTAAATCGCGGTGTTCACAATACATTGCGTGGTCGAAAATGACAATTTCTATAACCGAACATTAGCGAGGTGAATGACTTTCACAATTTGATTAGTGGCATTAGGTGTAGCCTTTTCGCGAAGTTTGCGTTACCATGCGAAATACACCCTGTATATATATGTTGTTTTGTAGCGGTGTGTCGGTCCGTGCGTCGGTGCGGCTGGAGCACGCGGCGCGCGTGTCGGCGCACAACCCGCGCCTGCGCCTGCTCGACAGCTCGGCGCGCGGCGTCCACAAGAAGAACACATACGCCATATAATATACAGTACAATACAATACCTGACATATATACTGCCTTTTATTTACTTACCTTAGAAAATATTCACTAATTTAGATATCAGTGGCGTAACTATACCATCTGGGGCCCGTGGAAAATTCTTTTGATGGGGCCCTATCAGTAAAAATCGTCACGTTGTACTCAGTTTAATTTTAATAAACTTCGAGATTTTCAGCGTCCTCAATTACACGTTGTATATGTCCCACTAATGGCCAAAGGCTCTTAGGCGAGAGGGAATGGTCTGTAGTCCCCACGCTAGCCCAATGCGTATTGGAGACTTCACATCTATATCCATAGAACATAATATCTCAATGCATTCATCATCTATTTGCTAGCTTTTCGGTGAAGGAACAACATCGTGAGGAAACCTGCATACATTTACATTGAAATGAAAATAACAATTTAATTTCAATAGGATATTTATTAAAAAAAATATTATTATATTATTTTAGGATTTTATACGTACAAAATACAATACAATACAATTGGGTCGGGGGCCCGTGGCATTTTGCCAGCCCTGCCACCCTATTGTTACGCCACTGTTAGATATGTATTGAACAAAGATGACTCAAAAAATTGCGTCTTATGCCCGGTTCCTATAAACAAAAACGAATCGTTTTGCTTACCAATGGTAGGTTTTTTTATTGCCAAACTGGGCATATAGATCATTTCGTAAGCTAATTTTACCTGTGATAGCTATTTCCTTATGGGAGGGTCTGCTATGCAAAGCTTTGAGGTCTTTGCTTCATTATTAGTAAAGATATAAGTCTTAATTTTAAGCGATAACGGTCCGTAAATTATAGGAATCGGTCATGAGTTGAACGTGACGTCACTGCATAGATGTCATTCATGACGCAACAGGAGTGAAGCGGTTTCTTCAGGGTCGGCAACGCACGAGTGATACCCCTGGTGTTGCAAGCGTCCATAGGCTACGGTAACTGCTTACCATCAGGCGGGCCGTATGCTTGTTTGCAAACTAAGTGGTATAAAAAAAAAAAAAAAAAAACAATAGAAAAAAACTCGCTCCCAGGGGTGTCGAGGGGCTAGGGGGCTCAAGCAAATATATATAAATAAAACAACAAAGTAAGTTAACATGTTTATTTACGCTATCAGGTTTGATTTTCCTTTGTGTTTAATTCGTAAAAACATTTAATTATTAAAAATATACCTAGTTGTCAAATTGCATAAAAAATTGGCACGCTGACGACATTAATATCAGTCATAAAGATTTTTAAAGTTACTATTTTATGTTTCACAGATAAAAAAGACCATTTAAATACAGTGTAAAAGTATGAAAATTTCATATTTATATAGAAACGTATTGACAAATATTTTTACGAATCAAATCACAAATGTTACAAATATCTCAACTAAAAATTAAAATAATATTACCTATTTCATATGTCATTGTTTCCGAGGCACCCAATTAGGGACTTTAGGGTATTTTATAGTTTATTATAACAATGTTAACTGGCAGTAAAGCTAATGGCAGGAAGAATGGAGCACTAATGATAACTACAGTTTAAGAAAGCTATACACAAAGGTAAGCGCACATACACACAGCCCCGCACTATGATTTCCGAGGTTGTCTTCAAGTTACAGTTATCATGATTCTGAGTCCGCTACTAATTTGTCACAAAATATCATTATTAAGGTTATGTAAGGGTTTTTAGGTGGCTCCAATATTTGGTGTCTTTCGACAAACTCTGGGAGTGAACAGATCTTCATTAGCTGGTCTAATTCTCGATATAAAACGGACTCATCCTAGCAGCAAAATAGCAATTAAGAAACTTGTAACTTTGGAACCAGGGACCGACCAAATCTTAGGTGACAAAACAGACTCAGAATTTCAATCCGAACCGGTGGTAAATTCAGCTGTATGTACCAATTTAACGTTCATAAGTGCCTTACTAGGGCCTAAACTGAATAAATGATTTTTTTTTATTTTGTTTTTAATCCGTGATGGTGGCCCTGCCACGAAGTACCACACAAGTACTTAAAACGCTTAATGCAAGGCGACAGTTGTGTGGGGCAGTGTGTTGAAGCCCTAAAGGTCTTTTGAGATACAAATATCAAAGTATGGATATGATTTACTTAAAATGTGAGTGAAATACCTGTATTGATGAGTTTTATTTTGTGAACTATTGATGACATATCTTGGCCCTTAGTCCGAATTCGGGGTAGCTACAATAATTAGGGTTGTCAAACTTATATACATACATATTGCCCAAAAAAGAAAAACATTAACATTTAACACCGAAATGCAGCGTTTATCTAGTTTTTTTTAACTGACTCTAGGTTTTAGCTCTTGGAGCCTTGTCACCCTAACGCGGTTCAACTACATCAAAGCATGCATGTGTACCTTCTGACCTCAACCGTAGTAAGCATCAACATTATCAAATAAAAAAATAAACAATTAGGTATCTAAACCTAAGTTTTCATTCGAAGTACTTCAAATTTTTAAATGAAAATTTCTATACGGGTTACTATGGTCAAATACGGCGACAGTCCTCTGGACGTCTGGACTAACTATAATAATCATTGGATCCACGGCACAAACTCGAGTACAGTAGCTTTATAAATTCGAACTCGATGGATTGCATTAAATCTGTGCTTAGATCGATCGCAAATCGGGTACAACGGGTATTTTTAAGGAATATTTACAACGTACCTTTAAAATACAAAAAAATGGTAGCCCTTATATCTTTACCCTAAGGTTCATTCTATATTATTATAAAAATAACCATCAGATAAACCTTATTTTGACGCGATAAAGATATTTTTGCTTTGACATTCTTGTCATAAGGTATTTCTTAGATTTGTCACTGTAGTGTTAGTGTACAGTAGTACCCAACTGATATGGCTTACCGATGTACCTGCGCAGAAGATACATTTTCAAAGCGCGGGTAACGCTATTGGTCGGCAGCTGCCGCCATGTTAGCGCGCGCCGTGCGGAGGGGCGTGACTTGTGAGTGAGACGGAACTAACAGCTGCAGTGTATTATGAACCTTATAGTAGTGACCTAAGGTTGATTGTAAGTTTTTTTTTTTTTTTTTTTTTTTTTATACCACTAAGGTGGCAAACAAGCATACGGCCCGCCTGATGGTAAGCAGTTACCGTAGCCTATGGACGCTTGCAACACCAGGGGCATCACTTGCGCGTTGCCGACCCTGAAGAAATCTCTTCACGCCCTTTTTTAAAGCATTCTTTCATTAATCTTCGGGCCATACTTTCTTTTCTGTGCGAAAGAAGATTCACGACGCGCCTTATCAGTTGTGTACCCGACTGATACCCAGAATTCAAACTAATGACCAAGAAAAAAAATAGTAAAGATACTAGATTTGTGAACTCGTAATAGGAATAAACGTAAACATCTGAACTAAATGAAAACTAAACTAAAATACAGATAACTTATGAAGTAACTAGTGTTGTTAGTAGTGGTGCTGATTTTATTGTTTACAACTAAACTAATTTAATCTCACTATATCTCTATCTATGTAGAAGCGCTCGTGGTGTAGCATGATTAGCCGTTCTTAATCGATCGGAAAAGTTAAGCTACGCCTGTCGTGGTCGGTACCTGGATGGGTGACCGCCTAGTGGTATTTCAATTCGAGCGTTTCCGTGCTTCGGAAGGCACGTAAAGCCGTTGGTCCCGGTTATCACTTAATTGTGATAGTCGTTAAGCTAGTTGGATTCCTCCTAGGCGGCTTGAAAAATTACCTACCTCCACCGATCCGCAGTGGGCACGCGTGGTGGAGTATTGCCCATTCCCTTTCACCTTCATTTGTGAAAGGAGGCCTGTGCTCAGCAGTGGGACATTATAGGCTGATGATGATATCTCTATCTAACATAGAACATAAGAAAAGGATGTAAGAAAAGTGCCGTCAAATTAGTTCAATGCTTGTTTTCAATAGTTATTTAGACGTTAACCGCGATAGATGGCGACTAAATTTATATTGAAAACAAGCATTGGACTAATTTGACAGGACTAATTTTACTGACATCCTTCTCTTATGTCCTTCGTTAGAAAGAGACATAGTGAGACTAAAATTAGTTAAGTTGTAAACAACAGAATCAGCAACATTGTATACTAATAAATTCTTCTGCATTCCAAAATTAATTAATTTTAACACAATTTTAATCTTTTTGTTTGGTCTCATATGACTATATTCAATTATATTGCTTTGTTTTTTTTATATCAGACATGTCAATGGAAGCTCGCATACCAACAAAACTACAGAAGAAAAAACCAACTAAATTGTTGTTTTACTTATTTTTTATTTTTTCAATTTAAGTTACATAATATTCTGTAATTAATTCTATAATTGCCTGCAAAATTTTCAAAGACACTTTCTCTATTATAATTATACCTTTGTACAACTTCGCTGTATGTTCGTATGTCCGTTCCAATACTACGAAACATGTGTCAACTGTGAAAGTTGATCGTCCAAGTGATATCTGAAAGAAATTTGTATTATTTAGAACGAGTATTTGTAAAGCTAACTATAATAAATAAATAAATATCCCGCGACATTCCTCACACACGGTCATCTGATCCCAAACTAAGCAGAGCTTGTACTATGGAAACCAGATAACTGATATAATACATATACTACTTTTTGGTTTGTAAATACATACTTAATATACATAATTACACCCAGACTCAGGACATACAGACATGTTCATGCACACAAATGCATGTCCTGTGTGGGAATCTAACCCACGACGTGGGACGCGATAGGTGGAATCTTAACCAACCGCGCCAGCTAGTCCGTCATGTCTGTGGATGTACCATAGACATAGAACTAAATAGATAACGCAAGTCCTTCCATCCTGTGTGTACCCTTTTGGCACGCAAATTATACTCGCGTTCTTTATTAGATTTATATCTGTGGTACATTGTCATACAAGCCGCCATTTTCAAAACTTTTCTACGTATTTTTTTTATATGACCAAGTCGGCAAGTCAGCCGCTTACCATCAGGCAGGCCGTATCTGCCTGATGGTAAGCGGTTACCGTAGCCATATGGACGCTTGCAACACACTAAGTATCACTCACGCGTAACGACCTTTCCCCCCTCCCCGATGAGGTCTGGCTCGCAAATAACATACAGTTATTTGTCTGCGGTATTCTGTAAGGCGAATAAACAATATGCTTTCTCTTAAAGAAAGTATCGATAAAACTAGAAATTGGCATTCATTATATGTATTTAGTTGTTAAAACATAAACTAAAATGAATGCGCAGTTTGTTTCAAGGCATCGTTGCACATACCCGTGCTCACGGCACATACTCTAGTACGGTCGCTCTCACAGATATACATCTAAATAGATGACGCGAGTGTATGTACTTCGCGTGTCAAAATCTGTGCAAAAATGGGGCACAATGTTCTTCTTTTGAAACTGTTTCGCGCGGACAGGGAACTCGCATAAGGCTGCATGTCCACCAAAGATGTGTAGCGAGGGATGTGTTTAGTTGACAAATAGGATAGCTTCATTTTCACGTTAAAAATCTAATGCCAGCCTAACTAAATCAATCTTGTGACATTACGGTAGGTACAAAAAAAGTGACACGCTTGGTATTCATAGAGATGGAGGGGCTTGCGTTATCTATTTAGATTGATGTCTGTGGTCGGTCTATTAATATAGTATATCTATGGTACCTATTATATTGTGTAGTGGGCAGGGCCCTACGCCGGCACGGGCTGCGTGGGCAGCAGCCCTGCGGCGGAGGGTGCACTTTGTCCCGATGGTGATGAGTCCTTCGCGGGCCGCCCCACTCTCTCCCCCTTTATTTTGTCCCCATTCATTATCGCCTTTATATCATCCGCGTCCAGGGTCTCGTATCTGATGCGGGTGGGAGATAGAAAATATGTAATTTTAATCTATACATTTACAGGGTGTTTGCCAAATTTTAATGGCGGTTGAAAGGACTTTGCCTCTACCCCCAAAAAATATGATTAAAAAAATAACTAATGGGCAATGAACATAACCTTTTTAACCGACTTCAAAAAGGAGGAGGTTATCAATTCAGATGTTTGTATGTTTTTTTTTTTTTTGTGTATGTTCGGGCATAACTCCGTCATATATAGACGGATTTGCAAATTTTTTTTTAAATTGTAATGCGTAAATGCTGAACGGTTCTATCAAAATCAAATTTACTGCCAACAAACATCTAGATATTTTTTATTGAGTCACAAAGATTTTTCAAGTAGTAAATATCCTAATCCTAACTAATATTGTAAATGCGAAAGTGAGTTTGTTTGTTTGCTACACCTTCAAGCCTCAACTACTCAACGGATCATCATGAAATTTGGCATGCAGATAGCCTATGATATGGAAAAGGACATAGGCTACGTTTTACTCAAGAACGGGAGTAAAACCGCGGGGCGGGATGCTACTCTATATATAAATACGTAATCATTGAGGAATGAGTATATATGGTGACTGGTGATTAGTAAACGATACTGAGACACATGATTGTACAGTAGTACCCAACTAATATGGCCTACCGATGTACCTGCGCAGAACATACTTTTTGTAGATTTACAAAGTGCGGGAAACCGCTATTGGTCGGCAGCTGCCGCCATGTTAACGCGCGCCGTGCGGAGGGGCGTAACTTGCGAGTGAGACGGAACTAACAGCTGCAGTGTATTATGAACCTTATAGTAGTGATCTAAGGTTGATTGTAAGTTTTAAGCATTCTTTCGTTAATCTTCGGGGCCATACTTTCTTTTCAGTGCGAACGAAGATTCACGACGCGCCATATCAGTTGGGTAATACTGTACTCATGATAACAAACAACTTTCCCAAAGAAATATTTATTTTTAATTTACTTAGCACATGAGCCCATAATATTTAGTACCTAACAAGAACAAGAATACACCATCAGCTTTTATTTAATTTAGTTATTTATCCCTATTTATTTCTTTGGTAAAGTTGATTGTTATCATGAGTACAATCATGTGTCTAAGTATCGTTTACTAATTATCAGTCACCCTATACAGGTCGTTGTTTTGGTCAGCGACGAGCGACTCAGGGTCGATAATACAAATGATACTGGTGCTAAAAAAAATATAAAAAAAATACTTTATTTTTTTTTAATAATAAAAATAAAAAAATAATTATTTTGAAAATCATGTAATAAGCTAAAATGTAGACATAATACTCAACGGGAGTACGAGGGAGTAAAGGGGTGGGCCGATGGCGGCTTGCGCCTAGCTCTAGACTGTGCACGTGCCTAGTAACCATACTTTGCGGTAATTTTATTTCAAATTGAATAAGGTATTTCTCAACATATTTAGAGTATTTAATGGAATTAAGTCCATTTTTAGGGAATATATATTTTGTACTACCGCTCCTAGGTCGCTTGTCGCTGACCAAAACAACAACCAGTATAAGGGGAAGTGTGTAAGCCGCGCCAGTGACTGAAAAGTTGACAGGGAACCGTTTAATGTGGTATGGACATGTTATGAGGAGAAATGAAAGCCACGTCACTAAAAGAGTAATGAATATGAAAGTGGATATACGGGAAGAGAAAGACCGATAAAGAGATGGATGGATTTTGTGTGAAAGATGATATGGGGAAGAAAGGAGTGGATGCTGGTATGACGGATAGAATGGCAGGTAGATGATGAATTTAAAGTATCAAAACGTGTCTTGAGTACGTACTTGAGTAGCGCTTCAGCGAGCGCCTTGTGTTCTTTGGAGTGTGCGCGCAGAATCGCTTTCGCTCGTTCGTAGCTCTCTGATAAAATCTTCTTTATTTCACCGTCCACCTGCATTGTACAACAATATTGAATCACGACCAGTTCTATACATCTAAGAGAGGTAGAGCGTAGCTTTAATTCGCTCAAAGGGCAGCTCGACTGGGGAAGTACCTGCACCTTACAGAATACCGCACACAAATAACTGAATGTCGTGTTCCTGCGCGGGAGTAAGCGAGCCATCGGGAAAGGGGGAAAGGTCGGTAATGTGTGAGTTGCCTCGTGTGTTGCAAGCGTCCATATGGATACGGTAACCGCTTACCATCAGGCGGGCCGTATGCTTGATTACCGACTTAGTCAATGCGTTATATTAATAATTGGACTGTTTTACAAAAAACTTAAACCGACTTCAAATTACACTAATAAGTAATCAAATCCTGATCTGATGACAATGGGACCAAACGGAAAGTGTACCCTTTCAAATAGAAAAAGAATTTTCCAAATCGGTTAATAAATGACGGAGTTATGAGGTAACAAACATAAAAAAAAAATACAACCGAATTGAGAACCTCCTCCTTTTTTTGAAGTCGGTTAAAAAGAAAACAAACAAAGATACGGTCCACGCGAGTCATGACCGCTTACCATCAGGCAAGCTGATGCAACCCGAGGGTAACTTGCGCTTTGCTAACATACCAAAAATATCTAGGGAATGTTTTAGGAATAGTTTTCGCCATTAGTGACAAGCCATGCCGTCTACGATACAATCACGATTTGTAAAACTGGTAATCTGATGCTTATTTATGTAAACTTGAGTAGGCTATTATATAGGGTGTAACGGAAACTGTATATACATTACACTAATCCACTTTTTTGGTACGAGGCGCATAGATCGCGGAAGATAAAATTTTATATTAATATTATCAAGGGACGCAAAATGATAATGACCCTCATTGACCGGTGACATGTTGGTTATGATTTTAATTCAATAATACATCACAATGGCCCTGATTCTGTTGTTCACAACTAAACTAATTTTAATCTCACTATGTCTCTTTCTAACAAAGAACATAAGAAAAGGATGTAAGAAATTTAGTCCTGTCAAATTAGTCCAATGCTTGTTTTCAATATAAATTTAGTCGCCATCTATCGCGGTTACGCCTAAATACACGCAAAATAAGACGGCAAAGACTAATTTTACAACTTAAAATATGTTTTATCCTTTTTCAATAATGTTCGTAAGAAAGAGATGTGATGTGACTAAAATTAGTTTAGTGCGATTTACAACAGAATCGGCACCATTGTATGTTGCTTGCTTTGATTCCGGGGCAGACTATTTTGTGTGCCGCAGACTCCTTCACACAAAAAATTTGTCTTCTGCGCTGCACCTTAGTTCGTCTCGTTTAGTGTAATATAGTTACCAGTTCGTTGGTGTATGGTCCGAAGGTCTCTTGGTGCGCGATGGGTGTGCGGTTCGAATCCATGGTGCGCAGGCCCACCTTCTCGCTCATGCCCCACTCCCGCACCATGTGGCAAGCTATCGACGTTGCCTGCTTCAAATCCGACGATGCACCTGCCGTACATACATACATACAGTATTACCCAACTGATATGGCGCGTCGTGAATCTTCGTTCGCACAGAAAAGAAAGTATGGCCCCGAAGATTAACGAAAGAATGCTTAAAACTTACAATCAACCTTAGATCACTACTATAAGGATCATAATACAGTGCAGCTGTTAGTTGAGTCTCACTCGCTAACAAGGCGGCAGCTGCCGACCAATAGCGTTTCCCGCGGTTTGAAAATGTATCTTCTGCGCAGGTACATTGGTAAACCATATCAGTTGGGTACAAATATAATACTTTTTGACCTTTAAGAAGGTCAATGGAAAATATATACAAATAGACCTTCGCAGGCACTTATGAAAAGTCTGACTCTAATACTCTAATACCGGTTCGGAAGGTTGCATTTGCTGAGAAGAGCCGGCAATAAACTCAGCAATTACTCTTTTCAAAACAAGCTTAGATTCATTACATGATATTTACATTCTAATCGCACTGACAACAATTGCAAAACTACAAAGTAGACTGAATCTATATTTAATAAGTAAATAAATAGCAAACTCGGCGCAGACCAGCCCCCACAAGTAGAACCTATATGCACCAGCAATATGATAAGGTTTAAATAAATATCCCGGGACATTCCTCACACACGGTCATCTGATCCCAAACTAAGCAGAGCTTGTACTATGGAAACCAGATAACTGATATAATTACATATAATACTTTTCGTTTGTAAATACATACTTAATATACATAATTACACCCAGACTCAGGACATACAGACATGTTCATGCACACAAATACATGTCCTGTGTGGGAATCGAACCAACGACCTGCGGCGCGTAAGGTGGAATCTTAACCAGAGCCCGTCAATGGGTTTGAAATGAAGTTAGCCGTTATTGACGGTGTGAATTGCGCTGAGCACAGTGTTGCCAGATACACTGTAAATACAGTAGATTTGACGGGCCAATTGGCGCAGTTGGTTGTTAACGCGCTGCATCGCGTTAACAACCAACTGCGCCAATTGGCCGATTCTAATAATCGTGGGTTCGATTCCCACACAAGACATGCATTTGTGTGCATGAACATGTCTGTATGTCCTGAGTCTGAGTGTAATTATGTATATTAAGTGTGTATTTACAAACAAAAAGTAGTATATGTATTATATCAGATATCTGGTTTCCATAGTACAAGCTCTGCTTAGTTTGGGATCAGATGACCGTGTGTGAGGAATGTCCCGGGATATTTATTTATTTGTCTACCGAATTTTCCCTACAGTTTTGAAATCTGCGGAAAAAACTTCTTTATCTGGCCAAAAAGTATTATCTATCTATCTATCTAACCTGAAGTGATCTTCTCGGGTCCGAAGATAATTTCCTCAGCGGCGCGGCCACCCATCATGGTGTCCATCATCGCGAGAAGCTGCTGCTTCGTCACGTGATATCTAATATGGAAAGATTTACAATTGTTAGTTTAGTAGTAACCCGAGACGAAGGTCCCGGGTTCGAATCCTACAATAAGCTTGAGCTTTCGTTTTAGGAAAACATCGTGAGGAAACCATAGCACGGTGGTAGGGTACTTTGTAGTACCCACCTGGCTGGCTACCACCTGCAAGTTGAAAATCTGTCGCCAAGAACCTATTGGTGTGTTCCGACAGCTGCACTTGAGAGCCAGCTCCTTCTAGGCTTTGTGTGTGCACCACCTTCGGCCACATCATCACTTACCATGGTGAGATTGTGGTCAAACACAGGCCTATACATCGTTACTTTTACTTACATGAACAAAAAACACCCTTTACTTTTTTTTATACTACTTAGGTGGCAAACAAGCATACGGCCCGCCTGATGGTAAGCAGTTACCGTAGCCTATGGACGCTTGCAACACAAGGCGTATCACGCGTTGCCGACCCTGCAGAAATCTCTTCACGCCCTTTTTGAAGAACCCCATGCTGTACTCCATTGGGAAAACCACGGCGGGGAGTCAATCCCTGACTTAGCATCCGCGGAAGAAAATTCCTTTTAGCCCACACAGTTCGAAACAATTCTGGTTCCAATGTGTGAGGATGGACTCCCCGTCGATGGCGAGAGTTGCGATGGTGGAAGGTAGCCGTGGGCATCATCTTAAACAATTCTTCAGAACACTCCCCGTTGTACAAGCGGTAGAACACACATAAGGAGGCAAAGTTATGCTTGTCCTTGCGATAGCTCAAGATGATTGTTGGATTCGAACCTACAATAGTAATTGAGTATGTTACCTTTCTTTGGCAGGTATATAGGCCGTGTGGCCTAACGAGGGCCCCCGCGGCATAATTGTGACTTTGTGTAATGGATGCGAGTCCTGCAACAAAATTGAATGATAATTACTTCCGCTCGTGGTGTAGCATGATTAGCCGTTCTTAATCGATCGGCAAAGTTAAGCTACCGCCGTCGTGGTCGGTACCTGGATGGGTGACCGCCTAGTGGTATTACAAATCGAGCGTTTCCGTGCTTCGGAAGGCACGTAAAGCCGTTGGTCCCGGTTATCACTTAATTGTGATAGTCGTTAAGCTAGTTGGATGCCTCCTAGGCGGCTTGAAAAATTCCAACAGTAGGTTGACCACTAGCCTACCTCCACCGATCCGCAGTGGGCACGCGTGGTGGAGTATCTGCCCAGTCCCTTTCACCCTCATTTATGAAAGGAGGCCCTGTGCTCAGTAGTGGGACATTATAGGCTGATGATGATGATGAAGAATTACTTCCACTTTTAGTGAAATTTAAATGTATAATCTTTATACAGGGTGTAACGGAAAATGTATATCGATTACAGTAATCCACTTTTTTGGTACTAGGCGCACAGATCGCGGAAGAGAAAATTTTATGATAATATAAGAAAGGGACGTAAAATATGACCATAAACTTGGATGCAATTTGGTTTGAATTTTCGAATAATTAAATCACTTAAAAAACATCAAGATTCAAGATGTTTTTCAAATTTTTCTTTCGACTTTGTAATGAATGAAGTAATGTTTTTTTTTGTTATATCACTATGGTTGCAAACAAGCGTAATTCCCACCAGATGGTAAGCGGTTACCGTAGTCTATAGACGTATGGAGGTGCAAGGTGTATGACACTTCCATTTAAAAGGGAAGATCTTCCGCCAGGCTGGGTCAACGTGCTGGGGACCGCGGTCCAACTGTACATGTCGGACACTTGTATATATGCAGATTCTCGAGAAAACTTCTTATGCGCGATGCAGGATAATGTGGCGCCACGCCATCTATCTTTCCGTGTGTGAACTGAATTATGTAGTGATTCGCTACAGACGCTTGCAACACCAGGGACACTAAAAATTCCCAAAATAATTTAGTTACCTTGGTATAATAAGCGACGACGGCGTGTCCTCCCTCATGGTAAGCGGTAATCGCGTTGGCCTCCTCGTCGGGTAACCGCGAGCGCCGCTCCGGCCCCATCAGGACCTTGTCTCGAGCTTCCTCCAGGTACTTCATTGTTACGTTCTTAGCGCCATCTATTGCCGCCCTGATCATACAACAAACATATATTTTAAGACTAGTTGCACCCCGCGTTTTCACCCGCGTACCCGAGGGATATCCTACCCTACACTCCCGTCAAATTTCCTTTTTTAATTTTTCCGTAAGAACCTTCTCCAGATTATTAGAAACTTTAAAAAAAGGATGAAATCGGTAAAGTCGTTCTCAAGTTAGGCGCGACCAAGGGAAATAGAGATTCATTCTTATACAGGGTATTGTTTTGGTCGGCGACAAGCGACCCAGGAGCGGTAGTACAAAAAATATCTTTCCCAAAAATGGACTTAATTCCATTAAATACGGTAAATGCGTTGAGAAATACCTTATTCAATTTGAAATAAAATTACCGCAAAGTATGGTTACTCGGCACTTGCACAGACTAGAGCTAGACGCAAGCCGCCATCGCTCCATCCCTTTACTCCCTCGTACTCCCTTTGAGTATTACGTCTACACTTTAGCTTATTACATGATTTTCCAAATAAAACATTTTTTTTTATTATTAAAAAAAAAATGCACCAGTATCATTTGTATTATCGACCCTGAGTCGCTCGTCGCTGACCAAAACAACAACCTGTATACAGAGATTAAATAAATGACAACCGGGACATTCCTCACACATTTCAGAGAGGTAGAGCGTTGAGTTTATTCGCTCAAAGAATTCACCTAACAGAATACCGCACACAAATAACTTTATGTTGTGTTCCTCCGTCGCCAGATCTCATTGGGGAGGGGTCAGTAACGCATGAGCAATGCTTCGTGTTGCAATTTATCCAAAATATTACTTTATATTTTCCTTGACCATGGTTTTATGCTGCGTAAAGTTTGACGAGGTGGAGCAGATCTCGCAGGGACCTCACTATGTTTAGCCATAAAGAATTAGCTCTTAGCATTCTAACAAGCAATAAGAGGTCAATTTTGATAACTTATACAAACTTGTGACTAAAATTGTCATACGTAGACGACATGACGTAGAATCAGAAAGAGAAAAAAAAATTCATAACTACGAAAATACACATTATTTTAATGGCATTTTTATTTTCTTCAAATTTCAGCTCGGTGTTCCTTTCAGCTTTTTTCTCTAAGACATGTAGTTCAGAAGTTGCCCTCACGGGCTGGAAAAATAATATGTATAACTATCTTCCACTCGCGGCTTCGCCCGCGTGTCCTACAGGAAACAAATGACATATTTTTCTACAACAATAAAAGAAAACAACTTGATCCCGCTTCGAGGGTGGAATTATTAAAAACGCTGACACGTATACATTAATTTTCAATCTTCAAAAAAAAGATCCTAACTTCGAAACTGACGGACTTTCATACAAACTTTCATCCCCTATTTTACCCCCTTAGGGGTGGAATTTCAAAAAACCCTTTCTTAGTGGATACCTACTCATCACAAAGAATATACCCTCTAAATTTCATGTCTCTAGGACCAGCGGTTTAGGCTGTGCGTTGATATATCAGTCAGTCAGTCAGGACTTTGAATTTTATGTATATAGATAAAGCGCCATTACCATACTAAAACTTAAGTACCCACTTGAGAGCAGCCTGGTTGACCATGTTCTCCAGGTCGGCGCCGGTGAAGCCGGTGGTTCCCCGCGCCAGCAGTTCCACGTCCACATCGGTGTTAGCTCGAACTCGAGCCACGTACAGCTCCAGGATCTCACGACGACCTCCATAGTCTGGAGTTGGGACGTTCACCTGGTGGAAGTTAAGGGTATTTTAAGTTTTTTTTTTTCACTGTTTATAGGCCTGTGTTTGACCGCAATCTCACCATGGTAAGTGATGATGTGGCCGAAGGTGGTGCAAACACAAAGCCTAGAAGGAACTGGCTCTCAAGTGCAGCTGTCGGAACACACCGAAAGGTGCTTGGCAACAGATTTTCAACTTGAGGGTGGTAGCCAGCCAGGCGAGTACTACAAAGTACCCTACCACCGTGCTATGGTTTCCTCACGATGTTTTCCTTCACCGAAAACTCAAGCTCATTGTAGGATTCGAAACCGGGACCTTCGTCTCGGTATCCGACGTCACTACCACTGAGCTATCATCGCCTTAAATACCCATACCATATAGGGTGTAATATGCTCTCCCGTTCGATAAATCCGACTGGGGAAGTACCTACACTTGACAGAAGATCGCAGTAAGATACAGGTCAGTTAAAGAAAGCTGGCACGTTCACAGTTACTAGTACAGTAGTACCCAACTGATATGGCGCGTCGTGAATCTTCGTTCGCACAGAAAAGAAAGTATGGCCCCGAAGATTAATGAAAGAATGCTTAAAACTGACAATCAATCTTAGATCACTACTATAAGGTTCATAATACAGTGCAGCTGTTAGTTGCCATATTAATTGGGTACTACCATCGAGGAAATATCCCTATAGAGTAGTAATACTGAACAATATAATTCCACAACTAGGCAGTGATTTGTCACTGAATTTGAAAAGTAAGGACCACTCGCTGCGTCGTGTTTTTGGCTTGGCCAATCAGAGTGCATGCGTCATTGTTTTAACCAATCAGCGCGCATTGTCGGCGGTGTGAAATTGGCGGAATTTATTTCAACCAAAATGAACGTCATTGCGTTTCTATGGGTTAATTGTTCCATGGGTACTACTGTACTACTACAAAGTACTCATACATATGCAATTTCACAATACAGTATATTTTATTACATTCGTGCTTCTAAACAGTCAGTTAATTCTAATGGACGAATGCAAAAAATACCTCTCTATATTTATTAGCAGTAACAAAAGCAAAACAATGTCTAATTCATACTCATAAGCTTGAGCGCGCGCGAGAGAGACGGACAGAGTAGTCATGTTGCGCAAGCGCGACGTGTAAATACGGTGGCTGCCACACGAGTCATACTTGTGAACAGGTGCTGCTTGTGGGAGCTGGTCTGCATGAGGTTGCCATTTATTTATTTACTTATTAAATATAGATTCAGTCTACTTTGTAGTGTTGTCGCCGCGCCGGGGCACGCAATTGTTGTCAGTGCGATTAGAATGTAAATATTATGTAATGAATCTAAGCTTGTTTTGAAAAGAGTAATTGCTGAGTTTATTGCCGGCTCTTCTCAGCAAATGCAACCTTCCGAACCGGTATAAGAGTGAGACTTTTCATAAGTGCCTGCGAAGGTCTATTTAAATAAATGAATTGAGCAGAAGTTGTGTAGTGTTGTGTTGTGTTGTGTTGCGTTATGTTGTGTTGAGTTGTGTTGTATTGTGTTGCGTTGTTTCGCGTTGTGTTTTGTTGTGTAGCGTTGTGTCGTGTTGTGTTGTGTTGCGTTGTGTTGTGTTGCGTTGTATTGTGTTGCGTTGTGTTGTGTTGCGCTGTGTTGTATTGTATAGTGTTGTGTAGCGTTGTGTTGTGTTGTATTGTGTTGCGTTGTGTTGTGTTGCGCTGTGTTGTATTGTATAGTGTTGTGTAGCGTTGTGTTGTGTTGTATTGTGTTGCGTTGTGTTGTGTTGCGCTGTGTTGTATTGTATAGTGTTGTGTAGCGTTGTGTTGTGTTGTATTGTGTTGCGTTGTGTTGTGTTGCGCTGTGTTGTATTGTATAGTGTTGTGTAGCGTTGTGTTGTGTTGCGTTGTTGTGTGGTACATACCTCGACGTCGAACCGGCCAGGCCTCAACAGCGCCTGGTCGAGGTCGTCGCGCCGGTTGGTGGCGCCCAGCACGATCACACCCTCGTTCTGATGGAAACCGTCCATCTCTGATAACAGCTGGTTTATTGTCTGGAATATACATTAAAATATAATAGTACATTATGATACATGTGTGCAATGTTGGTTATTAACACTCCAGGCGGTATTAAGCGATAAGGGAGCCGAGAGTGTAATAATCAATGCACACGCGTGTCATACGATGTTTTTCAACACACTTGCGAGGAAAAAAACAGACTTGTATTTTGCAATAAAATGTCACTTTACGAGCGAGTGTGTTGTAAAATGCTTTTATTGCTGAAATAGGCTAGAATGACTGAAAAAATATATTTAGTGCGTCATTTACAATATCAAAAATTTTTTTTTTCCTTTATCATTTAAACCAAAAATACGAACATTATCGTGTCTTGAAGTTCCGCATGACGTCACGTTAGAGTACACTTTTCACATTAAAGTGACGTCACGAGCCCTCACTCCCGAATTTTGACTCGCTTTATCTTTGTCATTTTTTATGATTTGGTAAAGCATAAAATACGCAAAAACACTAACAATTTGCGATGCCCCCGCAACATGGGTCCTGGCTCCGGCCCTGCTATGGGGTTAAAACAGTGTAAAAAAAGCTAAGCATTCCTCACACACGGTCATCTGATCCCAAACTAAGCAGAGCTTGTACTATGGAAACCAGATAACTGATATAAACATATACTACTTTTTGTTTGTAAATACATACTTAATATACATAATTACATCACTCAGTACATATAGACATGTTCATGCACACAAATGCATGTCCTGTGTGGGAATCGAACCCACGACCTGCGGCGCGTAAAGTGAAACTTAACCAACCGGCCCGTCAACGCTGGTTAATTATATTTACCTGATTGGCATAAGGATGTAACACGCTGTTGGTCCGCTTGGCTCCGACTGAATCTATCTCGTCTATGAAGATAACGCACGGGGCGCGCTCTTTGGCTGCCTCTGTCGATTCAATAATACAATGCCATTAGGCGAAGGCCCCGGGTTCGGATCCTACAATCTCGAGTCTTGAAATCAAGATCTTATTACATTAGTACCCAACTGATATGGCTTACCGATGTACCTGCGCAGAAGATACATTTTCGAAGCGCGGGCAACGCTATTGGTCGGCAGCTGCCGCCATGTTAGCGCGCGCCGTGACTTGCGAGTGAGACGGAACTAACAGCTGCACTGTATTATGAACCTTATAGTAGTGATCTAAGGTTGATTGTAAGTTTTAAGCATTCTTTCGTTAATCTTCGGGGTCACACTTTCTTTTCTGTGCGTACGAAGATTCACGACGCGCCATATCAGTGGGGTAATACTGTACAAGATAGCCCATTATGTTGAAGATAAAGATGTCAGTAAGCAGCTTCACACTACTAAGTGCAAATTAATGCCGATTCTGTTGTAAATCGCACTAAACTAATTTTAGTCACATCACATATTTTTCTTACAAACATTATTGAAAAAGGAAAGAACATATACAAAGCTGTCAAATTAGTCTTTGCCGTCTTCATTACGTCACATATTTAGACGTAACCGCGATAGATGGCGACTAAATTTATATTGAAAACAAGCATTGGACTAATTTGACAGGACTAAATTTCTTACATCCTTTTCTTATGTTCTTTGTTAGAAAGAGACATAGTGAGACTAAATTACTTTAGTTGTGAACAACAGATTCAGCACCATTGTTATATTTAATTTATTTTGTAACTTGTATTTTTTCTTTTATGCTTGCGTATTTTTTTAATTGTCCATATAGTCAGATTGTCCATAAAAAAACCAGCCAATTGTGAGTAGGACTCGCGCACCGAGGGTTCCATAGAAACTTGTAGGTATGTAAATAATAAGTTCATCACGGGAATCAAATCTCGAAGACTTTTCCCCTTTTATCCAATTATAGTTTTTTGCGATATAACGACTTTACGGTTTTCGTGGCATTGCTTCTTGCCAAATTTCATGATTTTAGGTCAACGAGAAGTACCCTATAGGTTTTGATTCCTCTGCGAGCGTCAAAATATGCGGCATATACGACCGTATCTTTTGCTTACGTTGACTTAGAAGTTTGATTATTTCACTGCTCCAAGAGATTGCAATCCTGAGTATTTGATATTAATTTCAGCTTGATACATCCACGCGTTCCTGAGAAAGGATCATGACAGACGGACAGACAACAATGTGACCCTATAAATGTAACCTTGCTGAGTTACATTCCATTACGCAAGCACGAACTTATTACAAGGTAGCCCATTATATTTAAGAAAAAGATGTCTGGAAATAGCTTCACTCTGCACAAGCGCACATTGTACAAAATCCAGTAGATTACCTACATAATTATGAACCAGTGCAGGTTATTATTTTTTATTTATTTTGTATGTTGGTGTTTTGTTTTTTTTTATGTTTATACGTTTTTATGATTGTGTATTTTATTTTGTAAAATAAAAAGTATATAATTAGCCAATATAGTCAGATTGTTCAAAAAAATATTTAAAAAATGTAACCTTGCTGAGTTTCTTGCCTGTTCTTCTCAGTCGAAGGCCGACTTACGAACTGGTGGTAACTTCAGTAGCTTTGACCTTCATAAGTGCCCCACTAGGGCCTAAATTTAATAAAATGCTTTGACTTTGATTACACATTGAATAGATAACAAAGCAAAAACTCACTGAACAAATCCCGGACTCTCCTAGCACCTTGGCCCACTAAGATCTCATCAAACTCAGGCCCAGCCGCATGGAAGAACGGCACCCTGGCTTCACCGGCCACAGCTCGGGCCAGCAGGGTCTTGCCAGTCCCCGGGGGACCCACCAGTAGTACCCCCTTGGGTAGCTTCCCACCCAGGGACGAGAACTTTTCCGGGGACTTCAGGAATTCTACCTGTTGAAGTTAATGTTTATTAAATTAGATTTTTTATAAAAGTACGATATAGGATATTCTTTTTTTTATACGACTAGCTGTCCCCTGCGGTTTCACTCGTGTTCCCGGGACAAAAAGCCTATAATTCTCGGGGATAATGTAGCTTACTATTAGTGAAAGAATTTTTCTGACTGGTAGTTCCTGTGATTAGCCCGTTTAAATAAACAAACAAAAAACGCAATTGGTATGCTTGTTTGCTAATAATTGAAAACTGTTTTACAAAAAACTTAAACCGACTTCAAAGTACACTAAGAAGTAATCAAATCCTGATCTGATGACAATGGGAAACCAAACGGAAAGTGTACCCTTACAAATAAAAAAAAAAGATTTTCCAAATCGGTTAATAAATGACGGAGTTATAAGGTAATAAGTTTTTTTTCGCAATGGAGTACAGCATGGGGTTCTTCAAAAAGAGCGTCAAGAGATTTCTGCAGGGTCGGATTTTCTTGCCGGAGTCTTCTCAGTTTAAGTGTATTCTGAACCGGTGGTAAATTCAACTGTATGTACCAATGTAACGTTCATAAGTGCCTTACTAGGGCCTAAACTGAATAAATGACTTTTTGATTTTGATTTTGATCGGCAACGCGCGATTGATACCCCTGGTGTTGCAAGCGTCCATAGGCTACGGTAACTGCTTACCATCAGGCGGGTCGTATGCTTGTTTGCTACGTAAGTGGTATAAAAAAAATCAAATTGAGAACATCCTCCTTTTTTTTAAGTCGGTTAAAAATGTAATACTCACAACATCCTTGAGTTCCTGTTTAGCTTCATCAGCTCCCTTGACGTCATCGAAGGTGACGGAGATGTCCTCCGGATCCACCTCCACTTGGTTGCCCAACTGGATCCTGCGCATGTTCACATATCGAAACTGGTTATTGTGTATTGAGTTATTATGGCCTGTTTGAACTATGAGGATTTTTACATACTACGTGTAAAATCCATCCATCACACATATCCTAACTAATATTATAAATGCGAAAGTAACTCTGTCTGTCTGTCTGTTACGCTTTCCTGCTTAAACCGCTGAACCGATCGCGATGAAATTTGGCATGCATATAGCCTATGGTATGGAGAAGGACATAAGCTACTTTTTATCCCGGGAACGCGGGTGAAACCGCGCGGGTCAGCTAGTAATATATATTTTCAACACACTCGCTCGTAAAGTGACATTTATTGCACCATTTTTAGTATCTCAATGCAGCTTATTACGCACTAGAGCTTTTTACTTTACATTACCTCACAGTTTTATGATAGGTATAATCCCGATTATGATAAGTTGGTACCTTCTTAATTTAAACGGGTAAAAAAGATTGATGGCGCCGTAAAAAAAATTAAACTTACGCGCCATATTTGTTAACGTTCTCACTGTGTGGTTGATTATTATCAAAAAATCTACTTAAAAATACAAGTCTGTTTTTTTCTTGGCAAGTGTGTTGAAAAAGTCATATATGACACGCGTGTACATTGATTATTACACTCTCGGCTCACGCGCTTAATACCGCCTGGAGTATTGATAACCAACTTTGCACACATGTATCGTAATGTACTATAATATAAATCATAGCAAGGCAAATTAGGATATATTTTCAATATTAATCTTTGAGTGAACGCACACGCAGCTATAATATATATATTTTCAACACACTTGCTCGTAAAGTGACATTAATTGCGTAGTTTGCGTAATAGTTAAGTACGCACTAGTGCTTTTTAATTTACATTACCGCACAGTTTTATGGTAGGTATGTTAAAAAAACTTACGCTCCATATTTGTTGACGTTCTCATTGATGCTTATCAAAATCTACTTAAATTCCCTATTTTACCCACTTAGGGGTGGAATTTCCAAACATCCGTTCTTAGCGGATGCCTACGTCATAACAACTATCTGTATGCCAAATTTCAGCCCAATCCGTTCAGTGGTTTTAGATATGCGTTGATATACAGATACAGATTATAGTGGTTCTTCGTATCGGTATTTTAGATGGTTCATAATATACAGCCCACTAACGGACGGACAGACAGCGGAGGCTTAATAGTAAGGTCCCGTTGTCACCCTTTGGGGACCATAATTTAATACAATTAAATATTGAAGGGATCCACTTTATTTTGGTTTTTTCGAGCAAATTTTACAGACGTATTTCAAATTAAATTTTCAGTCAGTGAAATTATTTCAAATTTTTGCGGTGCGCCTACTCTTCCTAATGGATAATCCGGCCCTGGTTGCTCTCAATTTCTTGAAGATTAAAATTATTTTTTGTGACTTCATAAAGATGGTGTTCAAGTCATTGACGTCTGTATTAGTATCCAAAAGAACTTTATGGATAGTTACCTGAAGACAGACCCGCTGACGGATGCCATGAGGCTGACGAAGATGGCCAGGAACAGCACGATGGTGAGCAGCTGCTGCACCAGCTTCAGGTACTTGGAGGCCTTGGTACCACGGGCGTTGTCTGGGTGCGACCCTGGACATATCACAAAAAGAAAGTCATCTCATAATTGAACTGTTTTACAAAAAACTTAAACCGGCTTCAAAGTACACTAAAAAGTAATCAAATCCTGATGACAATGGGACCAAAAGGGAAGTATACCCTTTCAAATAAAAAGAATTTTCCAAATTGGTTAATAAATGACGGAGTTATGAGGTAACAAATATAAAAAAAAATTGAGAACCTCCTCCTTTTTTTGAAGTCGGTTAAAACTTATTCAAATGGACCTTTGCAGGCACTTATGAAAAGTCTGACTCTAATACCGGTTCGGAAGGTTGCATTTGCTGATAAGAGCCAGCAATAAACTCAGCAATTACTCTTTTCAAAACGTGCTTAGATTCATTATATAATATTTACATTCTAATCGCACTGACAACAATTGCGTGCCCCGGCGCGGCCGCAAAACTACAAAGTAGACTCAATCTATATTTAATAAGTAAATAAATAAATGACAAACTAGACGCAGACCAGCCCCCACAAGCAGCACCTGTTCACAAGTATGACGCGTGTGGCAGCCACCGCCCTCGTAGCCATATTGAATTTATTCAGTTTAGGTCCTGATAAGGCACTTATGAACGCTAATTTGTTACATACAGTTGAATTTACCACCGGTTCGAAATACACTTAAACTGAGAAGACTCCGGCAAGAAACTCACCAAGGCTTTTTTTATGCTTGTGGAAGATCTTTTAAAATTACAGCTTTTATTCCAAATACTTATACAATATACATTATTATGCTTATTCATACAATTGTCACTTAGCCAGGGGGATGCAAGTGCAGAGATAAGCTACTACAACCATACGTTCTTGTCTTCCACGTAATGAGCCACCTTATAGTAGGCTTTGAATATTAACCTCTGCTTTATATCTTTAAATTTATTATAAGACATTTTAGTTACTTCAAATGGGATTTCATGTATCCTAATATTATAAATGCGAAAGTGAGTTTGTTTGTTTCGCCTTTACTCAACTACTCAACGGATCATCATGAAATTTGGCATGCAGATAGTCAATGGTATGGAGAAGGACATAGGTTACTTTTAACCCTGGAACGCGGGTGAAACCGCGGGAGAAATATAGTAAAATTCATAGTCAACATACCAGCCAAATACCCCTCAGCGAAGGCGATTTTAATCTTGTCCTTCTGCTGGATGGTGAGGTGCGACATATCCTCATTGAGGAGTTTCTCCAAACGTGGTGCCACATCAGGACCGTGGGCTGGTGACTGTTTCTCTGTGTTGTCTGATGCGAAACCTGGAAGAAAGGTTTTAATTTTGATTATAGCAACATTTAAGAGATAGACATGGGCGTACCCACGGTGGGGCAAGATGAGGCATCTGGTTCCTGAGTGAAAGCTAAAAATTTAGGTTTTATGTAACTAAATGAATGAGGTATTAACCCATAGGTTCTCGCGATGGACGCGCGTCCTATAATATCTTCCACAATTGATGTCATTGTAACCGCGATCCAAAGAATGAATTTAATAAACCGGCCAAGTACGAGCCGGACTCGCACACGGAGGGTTCCGTACAATATTAACTAACATTGATAAGGAAAAAAATACGCCTAAAAATACGTTTCTTGTATGGGCGCCCACTTAAATTTTTAATTTTATTTCATTTTCATTATTTGTTGTCATAGCGGCAATAGAAATACATATTCTGTGAAAGTTTCAAGTGTCTACCTATTACGGTCTTATGAATGGGGACCCCATTGGCACTCTTTGGGTACGGAACTCTAAAAATGACCACGATAAAACAATGCAGTATCGATGAATCGCCGGTTAATATTGAACTAAAATCAGTAAATAAAAGGCAATTTTTAATTCCTTCTACTTAGTGAGTTTATTCACTTCTGCCCCACCCCTAAAAAATGCTAGGTACCATGGACCGTAGCGTTTATTCGCTCAAAGAGCAGCTCGACTGGGGAAGTATCTCCGCCTAACAGGATACCGTAGTTAAATAACTTTTTGTTATACGATGAACACGAATAAAACTACAAGATGGAAGCAAATTCTAAATACATAAATATTCATGGGCTCTTGTAGTTAACAGTCTAATTCATAAACAATATATCTTGGCTCACTTCTTGACAATAATGAAGAGCAAATGCATTGGGCCAAATTCAATGACAAGAGTTAATAAAAAACATCACAAAATTAAATAAAACTTGTAGCGATATCTATCAGGCATCTATCAGTAACATTGAGATAGTTCACACACGGAAAGATAGATGGAGTGGCGCCACATTACCCTGCATCGCGCTTAAGAAGTTTTCTCGAGAATCTGCATATATACAAGTGTCCGACATGTACAGTTGGACCGCGGTCCCTGCGGCACGATGCCCCAGCCTGCCGGAAGATCTTCCCTTTTAAATGGAGGTGTCATCCACCTTGCACCTCCATGTCAGTACCCAACGCATACTATCGCGTTTAAGTTAACTATAAATTAGTATGGGAGAAATTAGTACCATGAGTATTCCGCTAGAGGCGTTTACTAACGTCAATTCTTTACACTCGGGGGACAGGTATTTGCCTTTTTATTACATGAGATGATGGGGTAGTGACGTTGGATGCCGAGATGAAGGTCCCACGTTCGAAACCTACAGTGAGCTTGAGCTTTCGGCAACCATAGCACGGTGGTAGGGTACTTTGTATTACCCATCTGGCTGGCTACCACCAATTAAGTCGCCAAGCACCTCGGTGTGTTCCGACAGTTGCACTTGAGAGCTAATTCCTTCTAGGCTTATCACATTCGGCCATCATGGTTTCAAGCAAGCCTTGTTAAACAGATTCAAGATAGCCTCGGCTCTTTTTGATATATGACGTTAGAAAGGGATATACAGGTAGTTGTTTTGGTCAGCGACGAGCGACTCAGGGTTGATAATACAAATGATACCGGTGCTAAAAAAAAAAATACTTTATTTTTTTTAATAATAAAAATAAAAAATTTAAAATTTTGAAAATCATGTAATTAGCTAAAGTGTAGAGATAATATTCAACGGGATTACGAGGGAGTAAAGGGGTGGGGCGATGGCGGCTTGCGCCTAGCTTTAGTCTGTGCACGTGCCTAGTAACCATACTTTGCCTAGCTTTAGTCTGTGCACGTGCCTAGTAACCATACTTTGCGGTAATTTTATTTTGAAATTGAATAAGGTATTTCTCAACATATTTACAGTATTTAATGGAATGAAGTAATGGTGTATATATGGAGGTGCTAGGTTGGATGACACCTCAAGGGAAGATCTTCCGCCAGGCTGGGTCATTGTGCCTGGGGATCGTGGTCCGACTGTACAACTCAGACTGTTATATATATGCAGATCGCCGATAGAACTTCGTAAGCGTGATGCAGGATTGTTGGGGCGCCATCTATCGATCGGCGTGTGAATTTCATTATGTAGGTCGCTACAGATATATTTAAAACCCGGGTTTAGCTTGACTTTGCTTAAACCATAAAGTTTATTAATAAGACTGCTAGCTAGAGATCAAAAGAGCCCTTCAAAAACTTAATTTATACTGACCGAAGAACTTACGCAGTCTATTAATAAGGTTGGGGTTTCTCTTGAAGTCCGCATGGATACCCCGCTCGGTCTTGAAGCCACGGACTTGTATGTTGTATTTGAAGGTGTTGTCTTGTAAACTTTTTGCTAGTAGGCCTACGAAGTTATCTGTGAAACTGAACCTGTGGATAGACAAATATTTATAATAGACGAATAGTCAACCATACCAGAAAATTCATAGTCCGGGAGGTAGCATTGAAAATACAAAAAGTCTTAGTAAGCCGGCTGTTGTAGACATCGATAGTTATCTTTTATGACTAATAATTGAACCAATTCCAGTTTTTTTACCATTTCCGTATTTATTCCATAATTTTTTATACCGCGAGCCAAACTTTTAACAACTACTAGCGCTGTATCTGGCGCGTTTTTAAAATTAGTCAATGGCCCTGATTCTGTTGTTCTCAACTAAACTAATTTTAATCTCACTATGTCTCTTTCTAACAAAGAACAAGACATTGTATAAACTGCGCCCATTTTTGAATGTCGACATTAGGCTACAACTGTGCAATAGTCTTGTTTTATCTCATCTTCATTACTGTGATATAGTGTACAGTCCCTGTCTTTTGCAAAAAACAATTAAAGCCATTCAGAGAGTTCAAAATGCGTGTTTGCGCTATTGCTATTATATACCCAAGCGATCCCATATTTCACCGTACCTTAATGACAAGAGAATACTGAATATGGTATCAACAAGAATTTTTAAACTATCTACATATTTACATACACTGCGGAAAAATAAAATTCCATCATATTTAAACAATAAGCTCAAATGGTCGGCCGCATCTCGTGACCGTAGACTTTATCTCCCTAAAATATCACTTGTAAAGACCAAAGGTTGCTTTAAGTTCGCAGCATCCAAGTGCTGGAATGACCTTCCTCCACCAATACGCAACTTGCCACTGACGTCTAGTTTCCACGTCAAATGCTACAACTGGCTTATCTCAAAGCAATCTATGGCCTAGTTTAGGACTACATTACTTGTGGTTTATTACTTTTATTTTATTTTAAATTTATTCCAATCATATAATATATTATTGTATATTGAATGCAGACTCATCATTTAATGTCAGGCTAGTGCAGAATATCAGCGGTTGTGCGATATGCCTATCCACAGCCATGGCTGAGCACTAGACCTTTTTGTCTCTGCTTTTATTTATTACTTTTTACTTTTGTTTTATTATGTTATTTTTAAGTTGGAGACAAATAAACGTTCATTTATTTATTTATTTATAAGAAAAGGATGTAAGAAATTTAGTCCTGTCAAATTAGTCCAATGCTTGTTTTCAATATAAATTTAGTCGCCATCTATCATGGTTACGCCTAAATACATGCAAAATAAGATGGCAAAGATTAATTTGACAACATAAAATATGTTCTATCCTTTTTCAATAATGTACGTAAGAAAGAGATGTGATGTGACTAAAATTAGTTTAGTGCGATTTACAACAGAATCGGCACCAATAGGTATCTAATTGTTATTTTATGTGTTAGATTAAGTGTGGTTCACTAGCACTTTTTGTGTATTTCATCTAGCAGAAACTAGCACTTTTTTCAAGCTAATATAGCACTCAACCCTCAAACATAGGTGGCAATAAAGGACTAGATAACACATATTATCTTACCTGGTGTCCCTCCCACGAAAGTCCACCGTAACAGTCGGCGATTCAGTCCATCCATTTTTGTTTTTTTCGAACGAATCGGCTGAAACGTGGGAAACCTTCCTAGATGAGGTGAGCTCCGAGAGATGCCTCAGCGGTGACCGCGACGACCCAGCAACCGTCGCCAGCGTCCGCAAATCCAAAGTACGCATCTCACTTAGTGCATTCTTATCAAAGTTTCTCAGAGCTTCCTCCAAACTTTCACGACAAATTGACGGATCATAGGCACCCGATGAACCTTCTTTACCTTTCACATGTTTACTTCTTCCACTACTCTGTTTTCTCTGCTTAAAAACACTCGAGTACCTTGAAGATAACTGGCTAAAACTAACTAAAATCTGCAATGACAAAAAGGTTATGAGATGACAAAACAATTTTGTTTTTATGTTTTAGATTCAATCCATTGTTATGTTGATACGTTAAAGATATTTACCTGGTTTTGACTGTTGATGGAATTCAGTGAGAACATGTTACATGAAGATGAGATGTGTTTTTTTTACTGTATTTTGTAAGTGCACTCGAAAATTTTGTAGGCTCTTACGTCAAACAAATTTTCGTGTTAAAAAAATGGTATAGTGATGTCTATTTGTAGTCACAGATTAAACAAACTGACTAAAATGTAAGAACAATTTTCAGAAATTCTATTTTTCTTTTGTTTTTTGGAGTTAAACTATATATAATAACAAGTACATAAAATGCGTGCAATGTTTTAAAATTTACTTGAGGCTGCCGCTTTGCTAATAATTTGATTATTATTTTACTGTTATAGTTGACCCGAAAGACGTTGTCCTATCAAAACCTTACTCGGAATATTACGAAATTACAAAATACATAACAAATCTATCCAGACTCTCAACCTTTTTATAATTATTCATCATAAGAACATTTTTTTTTTCATTTATATTCATTTTATTCTAGTTACTGTGACTTGTTAGTGCTTGACATATAGTGGTGCTGATTTTGTTGTTTACAACTAAACAAACATAGGCTGCATTCTGAATTACCGCTGTAATCGCTGTAATCGATTTGAGCGTGCTTAAACCCGTACCGAATTGAATAATGACAGTTCACGATGTCCCGTGAAACGTCATAGATGACGTCATGACATCCGCCATCTTGCGCTCACACCGACCATGCTCTAAACTGATATCACCGTGAGCGTTGTCAAAAGTGACGGCAAAAATCTAATAAGATTCTTGGTTTTCTATTTGGCAAAGATACTTTTTATGATTTTATGAGAGACAAATAATAGAAAAGCAGATATTCCTTTTTGCGTGTCAACTTATAAAAGACATAAGGTGTCCTAGCGCATTGATTATTCAGATTTTAATGAGAAATTTTCTTGTAGGTATTTAATTTTCTTTTCTTTACGTCTCAATAGATGGCGTTATTATGAGTGAAAATAACTCGCTTTCTGACAGTTCAAAAAAAAAAATTACCTTAACTATTTGGCTTTATACTGGTAACAGACGTTCCAATGGTCGGACTACTATTTTTATTATTATGCAGGAGAGGTGGGACGTGACGTCCTGCCGTAGGAACGTGTGTAGCGCGGCAGGACCCTCATAATTATTACTAATACCACTTGGAAGCTTTCGACCTCCTCTGCCGCGCTACACACGGCCCTGACCATCAGACGTCCGAACGTCTGTTACTAGTATTATGTCACTATTATGTGTTTGTTTTGTTTTGTTCAAAACTTTTGTGAAGTTTAGCTTAGATTTGAAAGATTTGTAAACTAGGTATTGAAAATGCGTTTTTGTGCAGTTGTGACTTGTACAAATAAGGGACGCCTCACATTTCCAACACATGAACCATTAAAGATCACAGTGGATAAGATGTCCAACGCAAAATTGGATGGCATTTGAAACAGTATTCATGCTTATGTCCTAATCATTTTAAGGCTAACGATTTTCAATCAGGTACATATATTGCGACTTCTTATTATTTGTGAAACAATAAAATAACTTATCGTTTCTACTAGGTACCTACTTATGTACTTACATAATTATTTCTATTAGGTAAAAAATGCAGTTTGAAGAAAAATGTAGTACCGTCGATTTTTCCATGGTCTACGCCTCCTATAACACCTCAACCAACCACAAGTTCTTCATTAAATGTGGCTGTAGAATCTCATCCAGAAGATGATGTATATTTTGATCCAGTAGGTGCTCAGAAAAATTATGGAAAATCAGGTACTTACCTACAGTTATTAAAATTCAAAAATCGTTCATTCAATTTAGGTCCTAATAAGGCACTTACGAACGTTACAAATTGATTCTACCAACGGTTCATAATACACTTGAACTGAGAAGACTTCCGGCGAGAATCTCATACTATCTTATACAACAAATTCGTACCTGAAAAGTTGTTCAGTTCAAACATTTGACATATCTAATGTTTCACTGAACAACTTTTCAGGCAAAGAGGATAGGTATGGTATGCCTATCTACTAGTGAACTACTAAGTACCTAAATATTTGCTTCCAGAGCCACCCATTGCATGTGCTAGAGTGATTTTGAGAATGGTGAAAATTTGCTCACTTCTTCACCACAACTTTCATTGTCTCATTTGGATGTTCATGAGCATAGTCTTATAGAGGAAAATCAGGATGATCAAAGTGAAAATATAAACCTAAAAATTAATCAATCTATGCAAACTGATCCATCCCCTGACTGTGGCCTAACTGCTCCTTTTAGTATACATAAATATAAACATTGTAATCATGCAATCAACTTCTTTACTGGCTTAGAAACATTAGAAAACTAATTTTTGTTTTTAGCACTTTGGGAGAATGTTCAAACTTAAAATATATTTATGAAAGAAAATAGATACTTTAGAACAGTTTTATATCACATTGTTGGTATTACGGAGACATAAAGAATTTGTAGATATAGCTATGTTATACTTGATATCTATTAAACAAGTTTCAAATATTTTTATTACTTGGGTTCGTTTCATGTCATTACAGTGGAAAAATTTAGATTTATGGTTAGACAGAAAAAGAATTAAATCATACATGCCATTGGATTTCTATAATCAGTATCCAATAACAAGGGTAGTGATAGATGCAAGTGAATGTCCTGTTAGAAAGCCAGGCTTACCGTTTGCTCAGCAGGCAACATTTTCTAGTTACAAAAATAGAAATACAGTAAAGTTCCTTATCGGCATTGCTTCCAGTGGTCTGATCATATATGTTTCTCCCTGTTATGCTGGCTCGGCAACAGACAGGGAAATCATAGAAAGGAGTAGTATTTTGCATAGATTTGACAATAATGATGAAATCATGGTAGACAAGGGCCTTAATGTCCAAGAATTTTTTCTGGCATATGGTGTCAAGATAAATATGCCTTCCTTTTTCAAGAAAGGCAATCAAATACGGCCAGATACCTTAAACAAAGTGGCAAGCAAGAGTCCATGTGGAGCGAGTGATTGGAATGTTAAAAACTTACAGAATATTAACACAACCGATGAACCATACAGAGACTACTATTAAGTGATATTGTTTTTATTAGTGCAATGTTTGTCAATTTTAGATCAAATATAATTAATAAATATGCATAAAAAATAAAAAGCATGTTTCATTTGATCTAGATTAGTTTTATTTCTACAAAGAATATATTTTTATACATTAAAACCAAATAAGTTTTTAAACACTTTATATTGTATAAATATCTGCAAAGAAAATAATATAAGTAGTTATCATAGTAAAATGTTTTTAATTTGAATAACATATCCCCTCCACCCCACGCTATCTTAAGGAACGTTTTGATTTCCTTCAGTCACTCAGGTCATCAGAAAATCTTATTTTGAAAACACCGTTACATGACAGCTCCTTTTATGATAAATCATTTACCGTCCAAGCGGTTCGCCTCTGGAATGCATTGCCGGTTTCAATAAAGAGAGCGCCATCACTTCCAGTATTTAAAGATTATGTTAAAAAGTTCTATCTTTCTATAAACTAACTAACTTCTTGCTGCTATGAATGTTTTTATTGCCTAGTACCTATATTTATATGTATCGTAGTATAATATTTGGTTTGTATTTATTTGTACAGTATCTATTATATTCCTATACTTATATATATATATATATATATATATATGTAAATTATTTTTATATGTATTTTAATATATATTTTAACTATGTATGTACTTATTTTATTTATTGATTTATCTTTTTTATTTTCTTTATCATAAAATGACACCACCGTCTTTTATAGTATATTGATTCCTCTCCATCCAAAGGTTGTCTGGAAGAGATCGCTTCTTAGCGATAAGACCGCCCATTGTACAGTAATTAATTTTAAGTACTTTTGTTCTCTTTTTATTGTTTTTGTTTTTTTTTTGTGTGCAATAAAGAGTTATCTATCTATCTATCTATATTTTTTTTTTGAATTTTTCTCACTTAGTTATAGTCTTATCTCACAACCACGAACATTGATCTCGACGATAGTCACGGAGGAGCAGGGAGCAGGCCACTATCGGAGTAATAGAATATTGTAGAATATCAAAACGATGATAGAAACAAATAATCCATAAACGTGACTTCCACAACAAGACAACAAAACAAACAACGCATCGGGAAACAAACATCCACTCATACCAGTGTTGCCGTCTCTTATTACTAATTTCGGATGAAAAAAAACATGCAGTTACCAAAAAGCAACGAAAATTAAGTTTTACTGCTCTGAAATTTGGTTTCCTTTAATTTTTTTTTTTTTTTTGTTAATTTTTTCTTGACCATGGATACTAGTCCTTCAGTCGCATACATTTTATTAATTATATCACTTTAAATTAGTCCACACATTCACTTTCACATAGTCCACATGATCAGTCACCGTCAAGTCATGTTTTAGTAAAATGGTAGTCATTGTACTAAAACTTGTCACGGACTTTTTGAGACAACTTGTAAAGTCACGATACACATATTCATTTCATTTCACTTCATTGGTGCACATAGATTGATCTTTATTGGATAAAATACCACCGATAATATGCAATAAAACTCAAAATACACGAATTTATGAAAATAAAAATGAAACTGCTACGTCACTCTGCAAGTTCCCGCCAAAAAGTCCCGGTTTCCTTTAATCATGTTCATGGTTGCCAGTAATATCAATTAATACTCAATAAAAGAAATATAATATATATTTTTTTTAAATTGTCCATTTGAAATTAAAAAGGACGGAAACCTTCCGTTCTTGGCCTATGTGGCAACACTAAAGTTATGTGACAGCATATTTTGATTTGACAATTCAATTTGTTGCGGACAGCGCCACCCAGTTATTTTTCAGCAAATCTTTAAATACCTAGAAGAAAACTTCTCATTAAATTCTCAAATGTTCTGTTTTGAATACTGTGAGCGCGATAATGAGCGTTCCGAATTGTTGATAGTTCTCAGCTGTTATAAGTGTGATATCTAATTCGGTACGCAAATTATTGCTGTGATCGCTGTGATCGATATTATCCATTTCGGAATGTACCCATAGTCTCACTATATCTCTTTGTAACAAATAACATAAAAAGATGTAAGAAATTTAGTCGTGTAAAATTAGGCCAATTCTTGTTTTCAACATAATTTTGTCGACATCTATGGCGGTTACGTTTAAATACCCGCAAATGAATTCGGTAAAGACAAATTTAGTACTAGCTTTAATTATGTTCTATCCCTTTTCAATAATGTTTGTAAGAAAGAGATGTGGTGTGACTAAAATTAATTTAGTTCGTTTTACAACAGAATCGCCTCACAGCCTTCAGCCGTAAAAACACGCTATAAAAGTGCATTTTTAACGGAAAGTAAAAATTTAAACATTTAAATAAATTAAATTAAATATGACATATACCATAGGATTCCGACGCACTTTTATTTCGAAAATGAGTTTTCGATCGCATAGTTAGGGTCATCGCTCACTATGTCAGCACTGCTCCATCGCAGCAACAGCCCGGCACCACCTCAACTCAATCCAACCACTAGCTGCCAGCGCGCCGCCCTGCGAGGTGGCAGCTCGCGGGTAGCGCGGCGCTGTTGAAATTGGTGGCGCGGCTTTGGAAAGCTACCGCTTGCTGGCGTCACGTAGCAAGGGAGCGGACCGCTCGCTGGGAGCGTGTGATCAGCAGGACTAGTAGCTTGTAGCGGCAAGCGCGCTTGCCGCGAAGCGCAACTATTTTATCTAGTCATTGTAAAATTTACTTTAACGCATACGATTTAAAGGCCTCACTTGCATGGCAAGGTAAATGCCGAGGCGTAGCCGTGCTGGTGTAGCGAGTGGTGACCCTTAATCGACGGCGAAATAGTTTTTCTTGTCACTTTCGTCTTTGATCTATTCATTACTTTATTGTGGTTATTATTGTTTTAGTTAGATACATAAATAAATATCCTGGGACATTAATCGCACACGGCTATCCTGATCCCAAACTGGAACAAAAATGGAAAGTTGTATCGAAAATGAATACGCATTATATTGTTGCATTATATTATATTGTAAGCAGTATGGTACAGTTCACAACATATCGGGGAGTTAATAATCTCGCTAGGTAGATTATAAACTAACAGTTTTCAGAAAAATACGGTGACATATATCCTACTAATTAATTACACCTAGACTCAGGATATGTAGACATGTTCATGCACACGAATCCATGTTCTGAGTGGAAATCGATTCCACGACCTGCAGCGTGATAGATGGAATCCTAATCACACACGCAAACACTAGCTCGTTATTATTTTAGATGTGTACCTTTGAGTGGCAAAGACCATTTAGTTTACAAGTAAAATGGCTGTGAGTTACAGACGGATGGGTGGATGGCGGTTCCTTGTATGAATACGGGCCCCTAAAATCACTTATTAAAAAAACGTTACCTACGTATTAACAAAACTAAAACTAAAATAGATACAATCTATAATATTATTTTACTTGCAACAATAAAAACGAGTAAAACAATAAAAAATGAGTGACTGAATCTATTTTTGGTTCAATAACACAAAATCTAAATTTAGTTTTTAAAAGTGAATTTTGTGATCCATGCCAATAATTATTAAATCGAATGAAGTCGATTCATCGACTTATAATCATGTCAATGAGTCGATTTTTAACAACACTATTACAATCTAACTTTATATTGTCTATGAATTAAACTTCGATCTCGGGAGTAAATAAATAGAAACAAAATACAAATTCGATGGATGAATTCCATTGAGTGTCATCAAAGGTGAACGCACACTTATCCGAGCCGAACGCGTCGAACGAAACGAATTTAAGAATTTGTATAGGAAATCTTCTCCAGTTTCGGACGATTCGACGCGCGCGAGTGTCGAGCTTTCATAAGATTTCATATAATTATAAAATTTGTTTCGTTCGATGCGTTCGGTGCCTTCGGCTCGGATAAGTGAGCGTTCACCTCAAGAATCATTTCATTAAATAAGTTTTAATAGGTACTGTGTCCATACGATTGCCGTTTGCCGCAAACTTCAAATTCCTACAAACGCTTGGACAAATTAAGGGAGCGAATAGTACTACATTATGATACATTTGTGCAGGTTATTTACCCTCAAGGCGGTATTAAGCGGCGATAAGAGAGCCGAGAGTGTATAACATTGCACACGCGTGTCATACGATGTTTTTCAACACACTTGCGAGGAAAAACAGACTTGTATTTTGAAATAAATGTCACTTTACGAGCGAGTTTGTTGAAGACATAGTTATCCACGCGCTTGCACACTACACACAAACGTGTGGATGCATCGCAAGCGCATACCGCAAACTTCCGATTTGGGCATCCAAAACCTGTAATTACCAACTTTGCACACATGTTTCATAATGTACTATTAAAACTTTCGATAAACATATAGGTACATTAGATACGGGTCACATACAAAATCAAAGCTTTCGGTGAATATACATAAAAAAGTATACGCGTGATATATAAAACTGCCTCCTTTTATTAAATAGGTATCCCTTAAAAATAAAGTTGCGTGGACATGGATAGAGAATATAAATAAAGCGATGTGCAGACATAATGCTTCATATACTGTAAAGATAATTAAACAACTACGTAATGTTGGGAAAATAAATTATTTTTATAAGTTATATCGAATTTTTAATAAAATATTTATTTTCTCTTCTTTACATTATTATTATTATATTTTGTCCATATTTTCGAACGGTCTCTGTTTAGTTGTACTCTGTTTTGTCTATGCTTTATTTGGACAGTAAATTCCAAAATGGCGACGAGCGATGACGAGCCTATGCATTTATATGAAGTTTTTCAAAACTGTTTCAATAAAATAGCGAATAAACAACAAGGTGAGTGAGAAAATGCATACCGTGGCCAGTTTCGCGTTCCTCGAAAGAACTATCGCGTCAAAGTGAAGTGTTTCATAGTGAAAATCGCCCAAAGTGTTTGCGTGTTATGCCATTTCAGTGTTGAAAAGCAACAGCATTTTTTTCAAAATACGTTCCAATAATTCAACCTACGCGTGGTAAATGCCTTTGTTAGCCTTCTTCAATGATTAACGCAAGTGTTTTATTAACATATAATGCGTTACCATCGCGTTGGAAGCCTACAAAGCCTATGTTTTGATCACGCAATTTAATTCAAAATGTGCCAGTACCATTGTGCTGCTGTAAATTCAGTGCGAATCTGAATTGTTTCTCGGGATCTATTCGCATGAACGTGTCTCGCACTCGATGATAAGGTAACCTATAGGGAGAGAACGTGAAAAATGGGTAATATTAGTATATTGTTCTCATTGCAAGTCTTTAAAGTTTGCTTGATGCATTTTTTTTTTGTACTTTTGTATCAATGGACACAATATAGTCAGCCTGTGTTGTTGCTGGTAGGTACGCGGAATTAGATCGCAAAACGCAGTTTTTATGTTCTCTTTGTGCCTATGTTTACAGATTGAAATTGTTTATTTACACATGTTAGAGCGCGGACATCGTGCGCGTCTATTTATCGACTATTTATCATTACTATGTTGCGATGGGATTTTTTGCTGGTTGGTAAATATTATTATTAAAAATAATTTAAAATAAGAACTCAATAACTCATAGACTAAAGTAATTTTTTTTATTCGTAAATGAGACTATGTCTTTTGAGATAATTTATTGCTTTTGAATCATTGTTGTTTTATCACTCTACATGAGACATTTGAATAACAGCATACATAATAAGGATTATCTTGTACAATGAAGCTAAGCCTTTTATGTCAATACTAATCTATAATCTAGAATAAACTGTTTGATTTTGTAATTAGAAATTACAAACCCAAAGCTTATGAACCATAATGCGGCCTAATCATTTAGAATTGTCTGTCACAATATACAACATTAAAGGCTTACCTCCACTCCCAATTAAAAACTTACTTACATTATCTTATTCTAGATTTTTACAACCTAAATGTTCTCTCACTGCAGTTTCAAAAGATCTTTGGAAGCTCAGGGTACTATATTTTTGGAGTTAGCAATGCGCAGTGATACCCTTGGTGTTGCAAGCCTCAACATCCTTTTATCATCAGGCTTGCCATATTCTAGTTTGTTGTGTTAGTGGAATAAAAAGAAAATAGCCTAACTAATGTTATAAATGCGACTGTGAGTTTGTTAGTTAGCTTTCACACCTTAAGTACTCAACCGATCATCATGAAATTTGGCATGCAGATAGCCTACGGTATGGGGAAGGACATTGGCTACTTTTTATCCCGGGAACGCTGGTGGTGGGGGACAGCTAGTTTGTAATACAATTACAACAAAAGCTAGATGACAGAAGATTAACTGTTAGCTATATCAATGTATCATCGTCAATTCATTTCACGGGAAGTAATAATAATAATAGAATCATTTATTCTCTCTTCACAAATTATATGTAAATAAAAACAATAATGAGCATTTTAGTATGGCAAAAGATACAATTTGTGAGAGACTGGTGTCTGTACTAGGAAAACCTGTACCACAGATCACCAGGCTCCTACCCCACGACAATGATGTAGTAGCTCATTCAGTAAGAATTAGTGAAGAGAAAAGTATTTCCTACTTATTCTTAAAGCACATAGCCATCAGGTTTTTATAACAAAAGAAATCAATTGTTATTTTTTAACTGCTGGTTAGTGTTAGAGGGGTTAGTCATGTCACCTTTAACCCGTGTAGTTTACTACAAGTGGAAAGTGACTTTAGCAAATCCATCATTAGATCCACAGATATAATTAGATGACGCGAATGATGTACTTCGCATGTCAAAGTCTGTGCAAAAATGTTCTTCTTTTGAAACTGTTTCGCGTGGACAGGGAACTCGCATAAGGCTGCGTGTCCACCAGAGATGTGTAGCGAGGGATATGTTTAGCTGACAAATTGGATAGCTTAATTTTCACATTAAAAATCTAATGCCAGTCTAACTAAATCAATCTTGTGGCATTATGGTAGGTACAAAAAAGTTACAGTCTTGGTTTAGGGACTTTATCTATTTAGATTTATGTCTGTGATTTAACCCAAGTTTATTTCATGAGGATGTTGTCTTTTGGTAAAATTCTGCAACTGTTGATTGATGGAATTGAGAATGTTTATTAGCAACATTGTAATTACAGTACCGGTAATATTATAAGCATCACAAGGCTAATATGATTGATAATGGTCTTGATTGATTGTGTTTACGATCATGAACCTATATAACTGTCTATAGATCTGTCTGTTGCAATTTATTGTGTATGTGACTGAATCTTTCCTTAATATCTGGAAGGAATTATGTTTTTGTTGATATTGTATGTAACTTTCTGATATGGGGCTTTCACAAAACTATGTCTAAGAAATACTGAACCAACCCATGAAAGTCCCATTAGATCAGAATAGCCGTTTCCGAGATTTGGACAGTATTAACTGGTGCCAGAAATGTATTCTTCTACCATTTTGGAAATCCTGGTTCGAGCTCATGATAGTAGAATTTTGATAATATTTGTGCATGTTGTATCTACAGAACATAAGATGTACAGTCATTGATGAATCAGTCAAGCTAATTGTCTGAGAAATTGTTATTAAGTGTTCAGTTAGAAACTGTGGCAGACCTAGGTACTTAGGTAAGGTAGTTGTGAACTAGCATACGGCTTGCCTGATGGTAAGCGGTCACCGTAGCCATATGGACGCTTGCACACGAGGCCTCACGCGTTACTGACCCTTCCCCCCTGCAATGAGCTCTGACGACCTTTCGCACGCGCAGGATCACAACATAAAGTTATTTGGCTGAGCTATTAAGAAATACTGTGATTAGAGATAGTAAGAATCTAGCTAGAGGGTGGTAAATCAGGTAGTTATGTACTAATAGGGCCGGCTCTAACCCATGTCAGTACTATTATTTATTCTGTGCCCATGTAACGCCTAGTTGTAATCAGTACACTGGCGCCCTCTAGTAGACGCGCGATCGAAATTAAATACTTACAATTATATTTTCACATCGAGCAAAAATCCCGTCAGTGATTTTGAACAGTAACGGACCAATCACTGCATCGTGTTTTCTTTACTTGGTCAATCAGTGCGCATTGTCGGTGGTTGGATTGGCGGAATGGATTTCAAGCAAAATGAACGTCATTGCGCTTCTTTGGGTTAATTGTTCGATGTATTTTCACGAGTGATCGGAAATTCAGGTGCTATAATAAATGATGTTGGGAAGAAATGGCCCGTTTACTTCGCTCGCGGTACGCCTGGGGTGTAGGGTCATTGAGAATGTCGCGAGTGACGCACTTTGGAGCCGAGTCGCGAGTGGCGCTCGGCGCCCCCTAAGACCCTTAGCCCGTGTGCGCTGCATACCTTACGCCATATGTAAAGCCGGCACTGTTGCCGATTCTGTTGTTTACAACTAATCTTTTGCCTCTCTATGTCTCTTTCTAACAAAGAACAAGAAAAGGATTTAACAAAATTCAGTACTGTCAAATTAGTCCAATGCTTGTTTTCGATATTTTAGTCGCCATCTATTGCGGTTACATCTACCCGCAATTGAAGACGGCAAAGACTAATTTGACAGCTTTAAATATGTTCTACTCTTTTTCAATAATGTTTGTAAGAAAGAGATGTGATGTGACTAAAATTAGTTTAGTGCGATTTACAACAGAATCGGCACCAATGTCCACTAACTTTCTCACAATTATTTCCAGCCTACCAGTGTCTTACCATTGTAAACAATCATTAATGCGATGATAGCTCAGTGGTAGTGGCGTCGGATGCCGAGACGAAGGTCCCGGGTTCGAATCCTACAATGCAATAGTTTGAGCTTTCGGTGAAGGAAAACTTCGTGAGAAAACCATGGCCCGGTGGTAGGGTACTTTGTAGTACCCACCTGGCTGGCTACCACCGTCAAGTTGAAAATCTGTCGCTAAGCACCTATCGCTGTTCCGACAGATGCACTTGAGATCTAGTCACTGCTAGGCTTTGTGTGCTTACCTGCGGCCACTTCATCACTTACCATGGTGAGGTTGCGAAGGTACTAAGAAAAATAACTAAGATCGAAAGATCCACGTTATACGATACCATAAGCTTTGTACCAATAATATGCTTAGAGGATTCGAACCCAGGAATATCGCTTCGCATACAACAACCGCAGAGCGATCACCGCCGTGTATAAGTGCTCTAGCCCCGCGTAGTTCATTAAGATATGGGCCAAACAAGCGAGCAGACAAACAAAGCATGACTAACCTCTGTAGATTTTGTATAGAATATTAGCCCGTAGCTCTACACTTGTGTAAATATCTCGAAAACAAACATGTAGGTTCTTGGTACTAAACGATAACATTAACGGTGACTTTATTTTAATATCTTGGTGCCCCCACTTTTGGGGCACGAGAAAAAACATAATACTTTGTGTGCCCCGCGTTTTTACCCGCGTTAGAAAAGGGTTTCAAGCCTCACGGCCCCCAAAAGCATCTGAGATCCACCCCTGATCAATCCTGATTAAGATACTCAGTTGGTTCAAGCTCCTCAGCTCAGCATCGGTCCTCCCAAGAAGGGTTGCCAGGTGTCCGGCTTCTGTCAGGCTGCGCGCGAGTCGAAACTCAACCGCAAAGCCACAGGCAAGGCGCAAGTAAGGCCCCACCCGAGCGCTGGTCTTCGCATGGCGTGCAAAGCGGTGCGGTGATAAACAATTTAAATAATTAATTGACTTTTATTATTATGAAATAATGGCCCTGATTCTGTTGTTCACAACTAAACTAATTTAAATGTCACTATGCCTCTTTCTAACAAAGAACATAAGAAAAGGATGTAAGAAATTTAGTCCTGTCACATTAGTCCAATGCTTGTTTTCAATATAAATTTAGTCGCCATCTATCGCGGTCACGTCTAAATACACGCAAAATAAGACGGCAAAGATTAATTTGACAACTTAAAATATGTTCTATCCTTTTTCAATCATGTTCGTAAGAAAGAGATGAGATGTGACTAAAATTATTTTAGTGCGATTTACAACAGAATCGGCACCATTGTCTGGCTTTTCGAACATATGTCCGGCTTTTTGGGCAAATGTCCGACCAAATTAAGCGTCGAGTTCGGCTTTTGGGTTTAAGGGCCTGGCAACCCTACTCCCAAGCCGAAATCCTGGATCCGATAAGTACTGGATTCGGAGATTAATAATACATATATTGATAATCGGTCTATCTATTCAAAAAAGTTTGTTCAAAATTTTTACCACCTGAACAGATGTCAGGTGGTAAAAATGGAACTAAAGCTCTTTGAAAATGTCAGCCTTAAAACGTCAAAAATGTAAGCAATATTGTCGATGGTGGCGCCCCCTCGCCCTTCCGAATTCAGTATTTGATATTAATTTCAAGTCACCTCTACCCGTTACTGCAAATACAAGAAAGTGATCCTATGAGGTGCCTATTCGTTTTTCCTTTCGAGGTACTGAACCCCTAAATATGGTTTTAAAAGCTTACTACGTTTAAAAAAAAATCTTGGTAAGTCTCTCAAAGTTGCTAAAACGCAAGTCAACCACAGACTAAATAAAAAAAATGGCGTAAAATCACGTCATGTCCCGTCTGGCCTAGTATCGCGGTATCGTAATTTCAGTTCAAATCGAATCATTCATTAATCGTTTAATTAATATATTATTTCTTGCGGTCGGTCATTGTAAAGACGCGGTTTGTGTGAGTAGCGTTAGCGTTTCTGAAAAAGTAGATTCCGAACCGCGCGGTTTCACCTTTGTTCTCAAAAAAATGTTGATAAAAGGTATTCTATGTGTTAATCCAGAATGTATTCTATCTGAGTGCCATCATCATCATCAGCCTATAATGTCCCACTGCTGAGCACAGGTCTCCTTTCACAATTGAGGGTGAAAGGGAATGGGCAATACTCCACCACGCGTGTCCACTGCGGATCGGTGGAGGTAGGCTAGTCGACCTACTGTTGGAATTTTTCAAGCCCCCTAGGAGGCATCCAACTAGCTTAACATCACAATTTAGTGATAACCGGGACCAACGGCTTTACGTGCCTTCCGAAGCACGGAATGCGAAGGATAACTTCATCAAAAAACTCAGCTTAGCTTTCGCTAGTTCCGGGTTATTTTTCTCAAAACCCTCTTCTGTCCACAGTATTTTTTTGTGTTAGGTATTTCATTGCGTTACGTCATACTCGACTCTCAAAGGAACCCATTTTTGAGATTTGAGCTTAGACCTGGCCTTAATCGCTTTCGCGTCCATCGATAACGCTTCCTCCCGTTTCTACGCTCCGACTTTACCGCTTGTCTACGTCTCGACGTTATTTAAAATCGTCGATATTTTACGCGAGTCTATCGCGTAAACTTGATTTACGACCCGGCTACGGTACCGTCTATTTGGGGCCAGCGGGCAGACGCACCTACTTAAATTAATTAGTTTAATTCTGTTATATTATACTAGAGTTATCCCGCTTCTTCGCCCGCATTCTCGGGGAACTTAAAAATCTCAAACAATTAAATGTGCATTTCTTTTTAACACTTATTTTTGTTTTCTAACTCTATGAATACAGAACGAACTACCGCCAAGACTGAACAATCATTGACGGTTCACAATATGGCGGTTTGACAACGTTAGATTATAAACTATCGAAAATGAATACGTTGTATTGTAAGCAGTATGGTACAGTTCACAATATATCAGGGAGTTTATAATCTCGCTAGGTAGATTATAAACCAACGGTTTTCACAAAAATACGGTGACATATATATTATAGGCTGATGATAATTATGAAATCAATACACAGATACCTCATGTATTTCTTTGGGTACTAGTTTCAATGGTACACCACAGATAATACCATGAATTTTAATGTCATACGATTGCCAATCGTTTGGTCTCATAAGAGCCGTTTACAAATTCACAATCAATCACAGCGTGACATTTTTTATGACAATTGTCGTCATTGAACTATCTTGCCGTATTTGGTACGTAGCTTTATGATTGTGCCCGTTATTGGCTGGGTTAAGTTGTGAGACGAAGCGATAGCGGGTGGGGATGCTGTGGATATCCGCTATTTAATATAAAAAAATTCTGGCTTAAATTAGTGAAAAGTAATAATGACAGATTAGTTATAATTAAATTGTATTTAGTTATAATGTAGCTTCTTATTAGTGAAAGAATTTTTCGAATCCGACTGGTAGTTTCAGTGATTAGCCCGTTTAAACAAACAAACAAACTCTTCCGCTTTATTATATTAGTATAGATAATAAACAAGAATAATTTAGAAATAAGGAAAAATATTAAATAAAACCTTAGGTAGGAAATTTTTGTAGTTTTTATACTATGGTGTTTGTAGTACCTACTTGCTAATCGATTATTCGCCATAAGTGCTATAATATAATGACTAAATTAGCGGCAACTCTAATACCCCATGATGTACTGTTTGCAAATTTTATTGTAAACTAGCTGACCCAAAAGACGTTGTTTGTTACTGTCAGAATTCCCATTGAAAAATACTTTCAGGTTTTCCAATTTTCTGGGCAACATACCAGTTTTTCTTTTCTTAACAACCCTGATAATTATAAACAACAAAAAGAAAATCAGCCGTGCAAATAGGTCGTGCCCCTCGTAAGGTGATCGTTCACATAGATCGATCGATCGAGATCGATTTTAATCGACTTAAAAAAAGGAGATTTTCATTCTTTTTTTATTGGGTTACATTTATTTCAACTTAGGGAACAGTGCAAGTTTCATCGAAATCGGTTCAGTAGTTTTCAAGATATGGACAAATATATGTGACGGCCTGGCTTATTGATACGAGCTACGGGTGTGTTGTCAAAGGAAAAACATCTCAAAACCTTGGTCAAACTCTAGCGCATTTAAGTAAAACTAAAAATTATGAAATAAAAAGTAATTTAAAAAAATTAAATCGACTTCCAAATACACTAAATGGTATGAAATAACTCTAACCTGACACTGATTGGAATCAGCGAAAGAGCACGACGTATTACATTGAAAATATTTCGCTGACTTCAATCAGTGTCAGGTTAGAGTTATTTCATACCTTTTAGTGTATTTGGAAGTCGTTTTTTTTTTCTAATTACTTTTTATTATTTATATTATAGTGAACATAATCGCTTAAGCTTGTAACTCGTGTTGTAAGCCCATTTTACAATAGATTGACACATTTTGTACATTTACGAATTAATGTAGTACATTACCGAACTATATGTGGCAATGTACAGCGTGTGCGATACATATTTATGTATTTTTATCTATATTGAATACAGATTTATAAAGTGAAGGTATGTCGGTGATTCACAAAAAAAAAAAGGAAATTTATAAGAAACCGGCCAAGTGCGAGTCGGACTTGCACACGAAAGGTTCCGTAAAGACGTTTAATGTATAGGCCATTAAATTTTTAATTTTTTTTATTATTTGTTGTTATATCGCCAATAGAAATACACATTCTGTGAAAATTTCAACTGTCTAACTATAACGTTCATGAGATACAGCCAACGGAGAGACAGACGGGCGAACGGACGGTGACTATAGTAGATTTCAAAAAGCATTATTTCGGCGACACATGGTATTTTATTAGATTTCTCAATGGTTTATGTTCCCTCCGGACCGCTGAGTTGTACAGACGTCTGTTATATTATTTATTTGTTTACTTAAAACCTTGTGTCAATATCAAACGTAAAAAATCTAATCAAAATATTAGGAGTGCATAAACGCCCAGCGCTGTACTGAACAGCGCTGCAGTGACGTCAGAGATTACTACTAGCTTCAAGTCTACGAACGTAAGTGAGTTTCATTCATACTCATTAAGACAAGGAAGGAAACAATCATCATTGAGAACAAACAAGAAAGCATTAGAGGTCAAGTTATAGTGGACGGAATGCACGATTGTATGGATTCGTCGATACCAGCCAAACAAGCAAGACCTGTGTAAGGTTAATAGTGGCACATCCGATTTTGATTTGCCTCAAATTGAACCGACTGTCTATAACGTTAAGAGCTATTACTTCTAATTTTGCATTTTGTACTCATTGTCTCCTGGTAATCAGATGCCTTTAAAACGCACTCCCCCCGCATCTCCGGCAACAACCTTGGCCCCCGTTGTTTCCATGAGCCAAGAATCCAATTCCAATTTGGATGCAAGAAAAAAGGAATCGAACGTTAATTCGCCGGCTAGCCCTAATAAACAAAGTAAAAAAAAGAGTGACCCAGCTATGGCTAATGTCATCGCAAGCCGTTCTAACAGAAGGAAAAAGGAGGAAACAGAAATCCAGTCAGAATTTCTCATGTCCAAAGCCGATTTTAACGATTTTAAAAGTGAACAGAAACAAAATTTTTCAAAATTGTATGCTACTATGGAAGAGATAAAGTCTCAAAACAAGAATTTGCAAGATTCCGTCAATTTTATTTCGGCAAAGTACGATGATATAGTAGAAAGGTTAAACCAGGTAGAAGGCGATAAAGCTGAGAGTGCAAAATATATAAAAGTACTAGAGGAACGCATCGATATTTTGGAACGCCAATCAAGATCTAATAGTATAGAGATCAGAAATATTCCCAAAAAACCTGCTGAGAATAAGCTCGACTTGACGAACCTGATTGTAGAGATTGGTAAAGTAATTGATGTACCCATTCAAACTTCGGAAATCAAAGATGTGTTTCGTATTAACTCCAAATCCACCAACAAAACTATTATCGCAGAATTTACAACTGTCCCAAAAAAGGAAAATTTCATAAAATCGGTGAAAACCTTCAACAGGGATAATAAGGATAATAAGCTCAGTACTAAGGATCTTAAATTAGATGGAACGAAAACGCCTATATTTATTTCAGAAAACCTATCACCAAAAACCAAAAATGTATTCTTTCTAGCCCGAGACTTTGCTTCTGTACACACATATAAGTACTGTTGGACATCATTTGGAAAAGTGTACCTTAGAAAGGAAGACGGATCTGCCCAAATTCGGATCGATTCAGAGGCAGATTTAAAAAAGGCTGCTGAACGGCAAATGTGACTATTTTCTTGTATAAACACCAGTTGCTTAAGTTCCTTTAACGATTGTGTAATACTTTTACAATATTTGGGAGTTAACTCAACCATTCATTTGTTTATAATAATAACTTGTTTGAAAAAAATAACTATCACACTAAACATAACACAAATACCATACACTCTATGCAAAAACTTACCTACACACAAAAAAACAACATATATTTTCTTAGTCCTATCTATTTTGGTCATATTCTTATTAAGGCTTAAAATTCAATCCTACAAATATTGAAATGTCAATGGAACTCGATGGAACATGTGAGCCGCGTTGTTATAGTTTAGAAGATCCCTCATTGAGTGATTTTTTACTTAAAACTGACAGGAACTCAAATTCCCTGTGCATTCTAACAGTCAACATAAGAAGCATCCACTGTAATTTTGATTCATTTCTAGTGTTTGTGTCTAAATTAAATAATATATTAGTCGATGTGATTGTTATGACTGAGTGTTGGTTGGGCATTGATAGTGTTATACCTAAAATACCTAATTATAAGGCATTCTGTACAAAACGAAACCTTAATCAAAACGATGGAGTCGTAGCCTATGTCAAGCAAAATATTGATGTAACAGCTTACGAGCCTCACTGCAGTGAAGGCAATTTCCTGGTACTTGACTTAGGCAACAAGACCAAAATCATTTGTACGTACAGACCGCCTTCTTTCCGTAATCCGACTTCCTACATTGACCACCTTGATAACATTATTCGTGGTATGGATTCAAATACAATTATTTTGACTGGAGATATAAATCTGGACATAGTAGCTGAGAATAAATCGGGATATACTTCCGATTATATTAATATGTTAGCAACACACGGACTCCGCCAATGCGTAAATCTACCGACTAGAAACAACGCCTGTCTGGACCACTTCATGGTTAAATGTAACAGCAGTATTACCACTTTAGTATTTGACCAATTTACAGACCATTGCCCAATACTCTTGTACATTAATAAATCTAGAATCAATAGAATACATAACAATCATGAAAAAAACAAAATTAAATATGACGGTATCACAGACGTACTTAAAGGATATAATTGGGATAATTTCTATTGTATAAGCGATGTTAACATTGCTACAGATACTCTATTATCAGTACTTCAATCTGCTATAACATCTAATACTGTTGTTGTTAAATTATCGAAGAGAATAAAACCTTTAAAACCATGGATTACACCATCACTAGTCAAATCTATAAAAAAAAGAGATAAACTCCACATGAAAGTTAAAAAGGCACTGGACAATACAGAACTTAAAATACAATATATAACGTATAGAAATATTTGCAACAAAGTTATAAAATCATTGAAAAGAGAATATTACAAAGGACAACTAGCACTGAACAAAAAAAACATAAAAGAGACATGGAAAATAATTAAAGAGATTTGTGATTTAAACCAGTCTAAAACTAAAACTACAGAACTTCTTTCTTTAGCCTCTACTCCAACTTCTTCTCTTGATGAAGTCAATGAATATTTTACTACAGTGGGTGGTGACTTAGCAAGACGTACGCTTAGTAAACTCGGCATATCTGAATCAACCTTAGCTGCAAAATCCCTTAAAGATGGGCCTGTACATTCTCTGTGCTTTATTCCAACTGACCCAGATGAGGTAAGCTCTCTGATCCAAAATCTTAAGTCTAACAGTGCCCCTGGCTGGGATAATATTACCACCACGCTTCTTCAAACATGTAGATCTTTGATTGTTGGCCCTATTACTTACCTATGCAATTTGAGTCTTCAAGCAGGTATTTTTCCCACCTTATTTAAACAGGCCATCGTCGTACCTATTCACAAGACAGGTGATAAATCTGCCCCATCCAACTACAGACCCATATCACTTTTAACAACCCTCTCCAAAATATTGGAGAAACTAGTCAATAAGAGACTTATCAAGTATCTAGAAAGCAATAATTATCTAGCAGCTAATCAGTATGGATTCAGATCGGGTATTTCTACGGAGGATGCAGTACTCAAATTAACTTCCTTGATCGCTTACCACCTTGACCGTGGTGAAAAATGCCTGGGCGTATTTTTAGACATGCAAAAGGCTTTTGATACCGTATCAATCCCGATACTTATCTCTAGGCTGCAATGTTTCGGTGTTAGGGGCTTACCGCTTCAGTGGTTTGTTGACTACCTTACCAACAGAAATCAGCAAATTCGTGTTGAAAACTATCTCAGCAACTTCGCTAACTGCACATATGGTATCCCACAGGGTAGCACCCTTGGACCTACTCTTTTCTTGATGTACATCAATGAGTTGTGCAACAATGAGATACCTGGTGCCGAGCTTCTTATGTTTGCAGACGACACTGTTTTGCTGTTCCACGGGCCAAATTGGAACCATGTACGTGAGAAAACTGAACAAGGGCTTCGTGAAGTTAGTTGTTGGCTCGAGGACAGTCTACTAAATTTAAATACTATGAAAACAAAATATGTGTGTTTCTGTAAAACTCGATCCTCGAGACCGAATACTGACTTTACAATAACTATTCATACTCATCCTTGTAATAGATTGCCAAAATCAACGTGCAGCTGCGTTTCAATAGATAGAGTGCAAACCGTAAAATATCTAGGAGTGGTTATCGATGATAGGTTATCTTGGGGTCCCCATATAGCTATCACAGCAAAGAGAGTGAGAAAACTAATTTATATTTTCAAAAATATGAGATCTGTTGCTGATACAGAGCTGCTTCTGCAGACATATAATGCACTTTGCCACTGCCTTATTACCTACTGCATTTCTTCATGGGGTGGAGCTTCTAAGACCGTTTTATTGGAAATTGAACGAGCTCAGAGAGCAGTTCTAAAAGTTATTTTATTTCTGCCTTACAGACATCCTACAACAACGGTGTATGAAATGGCTGGTATTCTTAGTGTTCGTAAGTCATTCATATATCAATGCCTGAAGCGTTACCACCGAGCTACTGCCCCTTATCTACCCGTGACAAATAAGAGAGTATACAAATGCCCTGTCCCTAATAGACAAAGTTTGCTAGCAAGAAAGCACTATGATTACCAAGCCCCCCGCCTATACAATATAATTAATAAAAAGATTAATATTGCAAAACTAAGCAACTATAAAGTAAAAAAGGAAATTATTGACTGGCTTAAAGATTTTGACTATTCTGGTTGTGAATCGCTAATAACTGTTCTGCATTGAAATATAAAATAATTAATAATATATAACTATAATATTTTTTATTTGTTGTTCCAATCACACTTACACTTGCATAGACGACACACACACACACCCACACACACACACACCCACACACACACACACCCACACACACACACACCCCTCCCACACACTCACCACTATCGCTGACACACCCAGCACATACCCATTATTCGCATATTGATATAGTTATTTATTTCATTAAAATATTTTTTTTGTTTTTCTTAATATTAATTTTAACATTTTCTCAAATCTTTATATAATTACTTCAGTCAGATATTCTAAATTTGTATCATCGATGGGAAGAATCTGGCTCCTAAAATACAGGACTTTCCTAGTTTAGGAGCCAGCGCTCATAAGTTTTTATGTCCATGTATTTTGATAAATAAAGATTTATTATTATTATTATTATTAATATTTCGATATAATAAAGGAATACTATGATAGATCGAGGTTTCATGAAATATTGTGAGTACTATTTCAGAGTAATCAAATGGAATTTCACTAGATATTGGTAAAAAACCCTTTATTTTGACGACTCATCCTATGTGAAATAGAGTATAGTTGCGGAAGGTATTCTTCCTCGATTACCTATATTCATGAAATTTGGCAAAGAGCAAGAAAAAATTAAATAAAGCGAAGTCGCGTGCAAATACTAATGCCTATACAGGGTGTTGTTTTGGTCGGCGACAAGCGACCCAGGAGCGGTAGTACAAAATATATATTCCCCAAAAATGGACTTAATTCCATCAAATACTGTAAATATAATGAGAAATACCTTATTCAATTTGAAATAAAATTACCGCAAAGTATGGTTACTAGGCACGTGCACAGACTAGAGCTAGGCGCAAGCCGCCATCGCCCCACCCCTTTACTCCCTCGTACTCCCGTTGAGTATTATGTCTACATTTTAGCTTATTACATGATTTTCAAAAATTTTTTTTTATTATTATTATTTAAAAAAAAAAAAAGTATTTTTTTTATATTTTTTTTAGCACCAGTATCATTTGTATTATCGACCCTGAGTCGCTCGTCGCTGACCAAAACAACGACCTATATACAGTATAAATAAAATATTACTAGTTATGTCTTAATAATACGAGGCTTTTATAGATTAAATATGGCGAACCATGTTTTGTTGAGAGAATTATTAAAGTAGTTAATTTATTACAAGCTTTTATTTAACTTGCAATGTACATACATATGTTTGTTTGTTCGGGGGAATCTTGCAAGTCGAATATCATCCACTTCCAGTGGTCGGATTCATTTGGTATTTGGTATACATTAGTATATATAAATAAATAAATAAGTAAATAAATAAAATAAAATATTGGATGACAATGCAAGTACAGTCAACAAAAAGTACAGTCACTCATTAAAAGCTTGTATTCAAATATTTTTTTTTTTACAAAGAACTTTGCTCGCTTGACCACCTGTGTGAACCTGGAACCCGACTTGAAGATATTGTAATTTTTTTTTTGCATATGTTTGTACTCCGTATGTACCTGTTTGTACCAACTTTTTTTTCGTTTGTACCTCAAGGGGTTCGGAGATACGGGGGGTTGAAAAATGCTCAGAACCCGACTTGAAGATATCGTTATTTTTATTTTTGCATATGTTAGTACTCCGTATGTACCTGTTTGTACCAACTTTTTTTTTGTTTGTACCTCAAGGGGTTCGGAGATACGGGGGGTTGAAAAATGCTCAGAACCCGACTTGAAGATATCGTTATTTTGATTTTTGCATATGTTAGTACTCCGTATGTACCTGTTTGTACCAACTTTTTTTTCGTTTGTACCTCAAGGGTTTCGGAGATACGGGGGGTTGAAAAATGCTCAGAACCCGACTTGAAGATAATGTTTTTTTTGTTAATGCATACGTTTGTACTGGGTATGTAACCGTTTGTACCATCTTTCTTTTCGTTTGTACCTCAAGGGGTTCGGAAATACAGGACTTTAAAAATCTGTCGTCTAATATCGGAAACTCGGGCATTTTTGGTGATAATCAAAATCTGCAAGTGGGGTTAGATACACCGTCGTTTGTACCCGTTTGTACCACCTTTCTTTTCGTTTGTACCTCAAGGGGTTCGGAAATACAGGACTTTAAAAAACCTGGTAGCTAATATCGGAATCTCGGGCATTTTTGGTGATAATCAAAATCTGCCAGCAGGGTTGGATTCACCGTCGTTTGTACCCGTTTGTACCACCTTTCTTTTCGTTTGTACCTCAAGGGGTTCGGAAATACAGGACTTTAAAAAACCTGGTAGCTAATATCGGAATCTCGGGCATTTTTTGAGATAATCAAAATCTGCCAGCAGGGTTGGATTCACCGTCGTTTGTACCCGTTTGTACCAACTTTTTTTTCGTTTGTACCTCAAGGGGTTCGGAAATATAGGACTTTAAAAAACCTGGTAGCTAATATCGGAATCTCGGGCATTTTTTGAGATAATCAAAATCTGCAAGCAGGGTTAGATACACCGTCGTTTGTACCCGTTTGTACCATCTTTCTTTTCGTTTGTACCTCAAGGGGTTCGGAAATACAGAACTTTAAAAAACGGTACCTAATATCGGAATCTCGGGCATTTTTGGTGATAATCAAAATCTGCAAGCGGGGTTAGATACACCGTCGTTTGTACCCGTTTGTACCATCTTTCTTTTCGTTTGTACCTCAAGGGGTTCGGAAATACAGAACTTTAAAAAACCTGGTACCTAATATCGGAATCTCGGGCATTTTTGGTGATAATCAAAATCTGCAAGTGGGGTTAGATACACCGTCGTTTGTACCCGTTTGTACCACCTTTCTTTTCGTTTGTACCTCAAGGGGTTCGGAAATACAGGACTTTAAAAAACCTGTTCTCTAATATCGGAATTTCGGGCAGTTTTTGAGATAATCAAAATCTGCCAGCAGGGTTGGATTCGCCGTCGTTTGTACCCGTTTGTACCAACTTTTTTTTCGTTTGTACCTCAAGGGGTTCGGAAATACAGGACTTTAAAAAACCTGTTCTCTAATATCGGAATTTCGGGCAGTTTTTGAGATAATCAAAATCTGCCAGCAGGGTTGGATTCACCATCGTTTGTACCCGTTTGTACCAACTTTTTTTTCGTTTGTACCTCAAGGGGTTCGGAAATACAGGACTTTAAAAAACCTGTTCTCTAATATCGGAATTTCGGGCAGTTTTTGAGATAATCAAAATCTGCCAGCAGGGTTGGATTCGCCGTCGTTTGTACCCGTTTGTACCAACTTTTTTTTCGTTTGTACCTCAAGGGGTTCGGAAATACAGGACTTTAAAAACCTATTCTCTAATATCGGAATTTCGGGCAGTTTTTGAGATAATCAAAATCTGCCAGCAGGGTTGAATTCGCCGTCGTTTGTACCCGTTTGTACCAACTTTTTTTTCGTTTGTACCTCAAGGGGTTCGGAAATACAGGACTTTAAAAAACCTGTTCCTAATATCGGAATCTCGGGCATTTTTTGAGATAATCAAAATCTGCCAGCAGGGTTGGATTCACCGTCGTTTGTACCCGTTTGTACCACCTTTCTTTTCGTTTGTACCTCAAGGGGTTCGGAAATACAGGACTTTAAAAAACCTGGTAGCTAATATCGGAATCTCGGGCATTTTTTGAGATAATCAAAATCTGCCAGCAGGGTTGGATTCACCGTCGTTTGTACCCGTTTGTACCATCTTTCTTTTCGTTTGTACCTCAAGGGGTTCGGAAATATAGGACTTTAAAAAACCTGGTGGCTAATATCGGAATCTCGGGCATTTTTGGTGATAATCAAAATCTGCAAGCAGGGTTAGATACACCGTCGTTTGTACCCGTTTGTACCATCTTTCTTTTCGTTTGTACCTCAAGGGGTTCGGAAATACAGAACTTTAAAAAACGGTACCTAATATCGGAATCTCGGGCATTTTTGGTGATAATCAAAATCTGCAAGCGGGGTCAGATACACCGTCGTTTGTACCCGTTTGTACCACCTTTCTTTTCGTTTGTACTTCAAGGGGTTCGGAAATACAGGACTTTAAAAAACCTGTTCTCTAATATCGGAATTTCGGGCAGTTTTTGAGATAATCAAAATTTGCCAGCAGGGTTGGATTCGCCGTCGTTTGTACCCGTTTGTACCAACTTTTTTTTCGTTTGTACCTCAAGGGGTTCGGAAATACAGGACTTTAAAAAACCTGGTAGCTAATATCGGAATCTCGGGCATTTTTTGAGATAATCAAAATCTGCCAGCAGGGTTGGATTCACCGTCGTTTGTACCCGTTTGTACCATCTTTCTTTTCGTTTGTACCTCAAGGGGTTCGGAAATACAGAACTTTAAAAAACCTGGTACCTAATATCGGAATCTCGGGCATTTTTGGTGATAATCAAAATCTGCAAGCGGGGTTAGATACACCGTCGTTTGTACCCGTTTGTACCATCTTTCTTTTCGTTTGTACCTCAAGGGGATCGGAAATACAGGACTTTAAAAAACCTGGTAGCTAATATCGGAATCTCGGGCATTTTTTGAGATAATCAAAATCTGCCAGCAGGGTTGGATTCACCGTCGTTTGTACCCGTTTGTACCACCTTTCTTTTCGTTTGTACCTCAAGGGGTTCGGAAATACAGGACTTTAAAAAACCTGGTAGCTAATATCGCAATCTCGGGCATTTTTTGAGATAATCAAAATCTGCCAACAGGGTTGGATTCACCGTCGTTTGTACCCGATTGTACCACCTTTCTTTTCGTTTGTACCTCAAGGGGTTCGGAAATACAGGACTTTAAAAAACCTGGTAGCTAATATCGGAATCTCGGGCATTTTTTGAGATAATCAAAATCTGCCAGCAGGGTTAGATACACCTTCGTTTGTACCCGTTTGTACCATCTTTCTTTTCGTTTGTACCTCAAGGGGTTCGGAAATATAGGACTTTAAAAAACCTGGTAGCTAATATCGGAATCTCGGGCATTTTTGGTGATAATCAAAATCTGCAAGCAGGGTTAGATACACCGTCGTTTGTACCCGTTTGTACCACCGTTCTTTTCGTTTGTACCTCAAGGGATTCGGAAATACAGAACTTTAAAAAACGGTACCTAATATCGGAATCTCGGGCATTTTTGGTGATAATCAAAATCTGCAAGCGGGGTTAGATACACCGTCGTTTGTACCCGTTTGTACCATCTTTCTTTTCGTTTGTACCTCAAGGGGTTCGGAAATACAGAACTTTAAAAAACCTGGTACCTAATATCGGAATCTCGGGCATTTTTGGTGATAATCAAAATCTGCAAGCGGGGTTAGATACACCGTCGTTTGTACCCGTTTGTACCACCTTTCTTTTCGTTTGTACCTCAAGGGGTTCGGAAATACAGGACTTTAAAAAATCTGTTCTCTAATATCGGAATTTCGGGCAGTTTTTGAGATAATCAAAATCTGCCAGCAGGGTTGGATTCGCCGTCGTTTGTACCCGTTTGTACCAACTTTTTTTTCGTTTGTACCTCAAGGGGTTCGGAAATACAGGACTTTAAAAAACCTGTTCTCTAATATCGGAATTTCGGGCAGTTTTTGAGATAATCAAAATCTGCCAGCAGGGTTGGATTCACCATCGTTTGTACCCGTTTGTACCAACTTTTTTTTCGTTTGTACCTCAAGGGGTTCGGAAATACAGGACTTTAAAAAACCTGTTCTCTAATATCGGAATTTCGGGCAGTTTTTGAGATAATCAAAATCTGCCAGCAGGGTTGGATTCGCCGTCGTTTGTACCCGTTTGTACCAACTTTTTTTTCGTTTGTACCTCAAGGGGTTCGGAAATACAGGACTTTAAAAACCTATTCTCTAATATCGGAATATCGGGCAGTTTTTGAGATAATCAAAATCTGCCAGCAGGGTTGAATTCGCCGTCGTTTGTACCCGTTTGTACCAACTTTTTTTTCGTTTGTACCTCAAGGGGTTCGGAAATACAGGACTTTAAAAAACCTGTTCCTAATATCGGAATCTCGGGCATTTTTTGAGATAATCAAAATCTGCCAGCAGGGTTGGATTCACCGTCGTTTGTACCCGTTTGTACCACCTTTCTTTTCGTTTGTACCTCAAGGGGTTCGGAAATACAGGACTTTAAAAAACCTGGTAGCTAATATCGGAATCTCGGGCATTTTTTGAGATAATCAAAATCTGCCAGCAGGGTTGGATTCACCGTCGTTTGTACCCGTTTGTACCATCTTTCTTTTCGTTTGTACCTCAAGGGGTTCGGAAATATAGGACTTTAAAAAACCTGGTGGCTAATATCGGAATCTCGGGCATTTTTGGTGATAATCAAAATCTGCAAGCAGGGTTAGATACACCGTCGTTTGTACCCGTTTGTACCATCTTTCTTTTCGTTTGTACCTCAAGGGGTTCGGAAATACAGAACTTTAAAAAACGGTACCTAATATCGGAATCTCGGGCATTTTTGGTGATAATCAAAATCTGCAAGCGGGGTTAGATACACCGTCGTTTGTACCCGTTTGTACCACCTTTCTTTTCGTTTGTACCTCAAGGGGTTCGGAAATACAGGACTTTAAAAAACCTGTTCTCTAATATCGGAATTTTGGGCAGTTTTTGAGATAATCAAAATCTGCCAGCAGGGTTGGATTCGCCATCGTTTGTACCCGTTTGTACCAACTTTTTTTTCGTTTGTACCTCAAGGGGTTCGGAAATACAGGACTTTAAAAAACCTGGTAGCTAATATCGGAATCTCGGGCATTTTTTGAGATAATCAAAATCTGCAAGCGGGGTTAGATACACCGTCGTTTGTACCCGTTTGTACCACCTTTCTTTTCGTTTGTACCTCAAGGGGTTCGGAAATACAGGTCTTTAAAAAACCTGGTAGGTAATATAGGAATCTCGGGCATTTTTTGAGATAATCAAAATCTGCCAGCAGGGTTGGATTCGCCGTCGTTTGTACCCGTTTGTACCAACTTTTTTTTCGTTTGTACCTCAAGGGGTTCGGAAATACAGAACTTTAAAAAACCTGGTACCTAATATCGGAATCTCGGGCATTTTTGGTGATAATCAAAATCTGCAAGCGGGGTTAGATACACCGTCGTTTGTACCCGTTTGTACCACCTTTCTTTTCGTTTGTACCTCAAGGGGTTCGGAAATACAGGACTTTAAAAAACCTGTTCTCTAATATCGGAATTTCGGGCAGTTTTTGAGATAATCAAAATCTGCCAGCAGGGTTGGATTCGCCGTCGTTTGTACCCGTTTGTACCACCTTTCTTTTCGTTTGTACCTCAAGGGGTTCGGAAATACAGGACTTTAAAAAACCTGGTACCTAATATCGAAATCTCGGGCATTTTTGGTGATACTCAAAATCTGCAAGCAGGGTTAGATACACCTTCGTTTGTACCCGTTTGTACCATCTTTCTTTTCGTTTGTACCTCAAGGGGTTCGGTAATACAGGACTTTAAAAAACCTGGTAGCTAATATCGGAATCTCGGGCATTTTTTGAGATAATCAAAATCTGCCAGCAGGGTTGAATTCGCCGTCGTTTGTACCCGTTTGTACCAACTTTTTTTTCGTTTGTACCTCAAGGGGTTCGGAAATACAGGACTTTAAAAAACCTGTTCCTAATATCGGAATCTCGGGCATTTTTTGAGATAATCAAAATCTGCCAGCGGGGTTAGATACACCGTCGTTTGTACCCGTTTGTACCACCTTTCTTTTCGTTTGTACCTCAAGGGGTTCGGAAATACAGGACTTTAAAAAACCTGTTCTCTAATATCGGAATTTCGGGCAGTTTTTGAGATATTCAAAATCTGCCAGCAGGGTTGGATTCGCCGTCGTTTGTACCCGTTTGTACCAACTTTTTTTTCGTTTGTACCTCAAGGGGTTCGGAAATACAGGACTTTAAAAAACCTGTTCTCTAATATCGGAATTTCGGCCAGTTTTTGAGATAATCAAAATCTGCCAGCAGGGTTGGATTCACCATCGTTTGTACCCGTTTGTACCACCTTTCTTTTCGTTTGTACCTCAAGGGGTTCGGAAATACAGGACTTTAAAAAACCTGGTACCTAATATCGGAATCTCGGGCATTTTTGGTGATACTCAAAATCTGCAAGCAGGGTTAGATACACCTTCGTTTGTACCCGTTTGTACCATCTTTCTTTTCGTTTGTACCTCAAGGGGTTCGGAAATACAGAACTTTAAAAAACCTGGTACCTAATATCGGAATCTCGGGCATTTTTGGTGATAATCAAAATCTGCAAGCGGGGTTAGATACACCGTTGTTTGTACCCGTTTGTACCACCGTTCTTTTCGTTTGTACCTCAAGGGGTTCGGAAATACAGGACTTTAAAAAACCTGTTCTCTAATATCGGAATTTCGGGCAGTTTTTGAGATAATCAAAATCTGCCAGCAGGGTTGGATTCACCGTCGTTTGTACCCGTTTGTACCATCTTTCTTTTCGTTTGTTCCTCAAGGGGTTCGGAAATACAGAACTTTAAAAAACCTGGTACCTAATATCGGAATCTCGGGCATTTTTGGTGATAATCAAAATCTGCAAGCGGGGTTAGATAAACCGTCGTTTGTACCTGTTTGTACCATCTTTCTTTTCGTTTGTACCTCAAGTGGTTCGGAAATACAGAATTTTAAAAAACCTGGTACCTAATATCGGAATCTCGGGCATTTTTTCAGATAATCAAAATCTGCCAGCAGGGTTGGATTCGCCGTCGTTTGTACCCGTTTGTACCAACTTTTTTTTCGTTTGTACCTCAAGGGGTTCGGAAATACAGGACTTTAAAAACCTGTTCTCTAATATCGGAATTTCGGGCAGTTTTTGAGATAATCAAAATCTGCCAGCAGGGTTGGATTCGCCGTCGTTTGTACCCGTTTGTACCAACTTTTTTTTCGTTTGTACCTCAAGGGGTTCGGAAATACAGGACTTTAAAAAACCTGTTCTCTAATATCGGAATCTCGGGCATTTTTTGAGATAATCAAAATCTGCCAGCAGGGTTGGATTCACCGTCGTTTGTACCCGTTTGTACCACCTTTCTTTTCGTTTGTACCTCAAGGGGTTCGGAAATATAGGACTTTAAAAAACCTGGTAGCTAATATCGGAATCTCGGGCATTTTTGGTGATAATCAAAATCTGCAAGCAGGGTTAGATACACCGTCGTTTGTACCCGTTTGTACCATCTTTCTTTTCGTTTGTACCTCAAGGGGTTCGGAAATACAGAACTTTAAAAAACGGTACCTAATATCGGAATCTTGGGCATTTTTGGTGATAATCAAAATCTGCAAGCGGGGTTAGATACACCGTCGTTTGTACCCGTTTGTACCATCTTTCTTTTCGTTTGTACCTCAAGGGGTTCGGAAATACAGAACTTTAAAAAACCTGGTACCTAATATCGGAATCTCGGGCATTTTTGGTGATAGTCAAAATCTGCAAGCGGGGTTAGATACACCGTCGTTTGTACCCGTTTGTACCACCTTTCTTTTCGTTTGTACCTCAAGGGGTTCGGAAATACAGGACTTTAAAAAACCTGTTCTCTAATATCGGAATTTCGGGCAGTTTTTGAGATAATCAAAATCTGCCAGCAGGGTTGGATTCGCCGTCGTTTGTACCCGTTTGTACCAACTTTTTTTTCGTTTGTACCTCAAGGGGTTCGGAAATACAGGAATTTAAAAAACATGTACTCTAATATCGGAATTTCGGGCAGTTTTTGAGATAATCAAAATCTGCCAGCAGGGTTGGATTCACCATCGTTTGTACCCGATTGTACCAACTTTTTTTTCGTTTGTACCTCAAGGTGTTCGGAAATACAGGACTTTAAAAAACCTTTTCTCTAATATCGGAATTTCGGGCAGTTTTTGAGATAATCAAAATCTGCCAGCAGGGTTGGATTCGCCGTCGTTTGTACCCGTTTGTACCAACTTTTTTTTCGTCTGTACCTCAAGGGGTTCGGAAATACAGGACTTTAAAAAACCTGGTACCTAATATCGGAATCTCGGGCATTTTTGGTGATACTCAAAATCTGCAAGCAGGGTTAGATACACCTTCGTTTGTACCCGTTTGTACCATCTTTCTTTTCGTTTGTACCTCAAGGGGTTCGGAAATACAGAACTTTAAAAAACCTGGTACCTAATATCGGAATCTCGGGCATTTTTGGTGATAATCAAAATCTGCAAGCGGGGTTAGATACACCGTCGTTTGTACCCGTTTGTACCATCTTTCTTTTCGTTTGTACCTCAAGGGGTTCGGAAATACAGGACTTTAAAAAACCTGTTCTCTAATATCGGAATTTCGGGCAGTTTTTGAGATAATCAAAATCTGCCAGCAGGGTTGGATTCACCGTCGTTTGTACCCGTTTGTACCATCTTTCTTTTCGTTTGTACCTCAAGGGGTTCGGAAATACAGAACTTTAAAAAACCTGGTACCTAATATCGGAATCTCGGGCATTTTTGGTGATAATCAAAATCTGCAAGCGGGGTTAGATACACCGTCGTTTGTACCCGTTTGTACCATCTTTCTTTTCGTTTGTACCTCAAGGGGAACGGAAATACAGAACTTTAAAAAACCTGGTACCTAATATCGGAATCTCGGGCACTTTTTCAGATAATCAAAATCTGCCAGCAGGGTTGGATTCGCCGTCGTTTGTACCCGTTTGTACCAACTTTTTTTTCGTTTGTACCTCAAGGGGTTCGGAAATACAGGACTTTAAAACCTGTTCTCTAATATCGGAATTTCGGGCAGTTTTTGAGATAATCAAAATCTGCCAGCAGGGTTGGATTCGCCGTCGTTTGTACCCGTTTGTACCAACTTTTTTTTCGTTTGTACCTCAAGGGGTTCGGAAATAAAGGACTTTAAAAAACCTGTTCTCTAATATCGGAATCTCGGGCATTTTTTGAGATAATCAAAATCTGCAAGCGGGGTTGGATTCACCGTCGTTTGTACCCGTTTGTACCACCTTTCTTTTCGTTTGTACCTCAAGGGGTTCGGAAATATAGGACTTTAAAAAACCTGGTAGCTAATATCGGAATCTCGGGCATTTTTGGTGATAATCAAAATCTGCAAGCAGGGTTAGATACACCGTCGTTTGTACCCGTTTGTACCATCTTTCTTTTCGTTTGTACCTCAAGGGGTTCGGAAATACAGAACTTTAAAAAACGGTACCTAATATCGGAATCTCGGGCATTTTTGGTGATAATCAAAATCTGCAAGCGGGGTTAGATACACCGTCGTTTGTACCATCTTTCTTTTCGTTTGTACCTCAAGGGGTTCGGAAATACAGAACTTTAAAAAACCTGGTACCTAATATCGGAATCTCGGGCATTTTTGGTGATAATCAAAATCTGCAAGCGGGGTTAGATACACCGTCGTTTGTACCCGTTTGTACCAACTTTCTTTTCGTTTGTACCTCAAGGGGTTCGGAAATACAGGACTTTAAAAAACCTGTTCTCTAATATCGGAATTTCGGGCAGTTTTTGAGATAATCAAAATCTGCCAGCAGGGTTGGATTCGCCGTCGTTTGTACCCGTTTGTACCAACTTTTTTTTCGTTTGTACCTCAAGGGGTTCGGAAATACAGGACTTTAAAAAACCTGTTCTCTAATATCGGAATTTCGGGCAGTTTTTGAGATAATCAAAATCTGCCAGCAGGGTTGGATTCACCATCGTTTGTACCCGTTTGTACCAACTTTTTTTTCGTTTGTACCTCAAGGGGTTCGGAAATACAGGACTTTAAAAAACCTGTTCTCTAATATCGGAATTTCGGGCAGTTTTTGAGATAATCAAAATCTGCCAGCAGGGTTGGATTCGCCGTCGTTTGTACCCGTTTGTACCAACTTTTTTTTCGTTTGTACCTCAAGGGGTTCGGAAATACAGGACTTTAAAAAACCTGGTAGCTAATATCGGAATCTCGGGCATTTTTGGTGATAATCAAAATCTGCAAGCGGGGTTAGATACACCGTCGTTTGTACCCGTTTGTACCATCTTTCTTTTCGTTTGTACCTCAAGGGGTTCGGTAATACAGGACTTTAAAAAACCTGGTAGCTAATATCGGAATCTCGGGCATTTTTTGAGATAATCAAAATCTGCCAGCAGGGTTGGATTCACCGTCATTTGTACCCGTTTGTACCATCTTTCTTTTCGTTTGTACTTCAAGGGGTTCGGAAATACAGGACTTTAAAAACCTGTTCTCTAATATCGGAATTTCGGGCAGTTTTTGAGATAATCAAAATCTGCCAGCAGGGTTGGATTCACCGTCGTTTGTACCCGTTTGTACCACCTTTCTTTTCGTTTGTACCTCAAGGGGTTCGGAAATATAGGACTTTAAAAAACCTGGTAGCTAATATCGGAATCTCGGGCATTTTTGGTGATAATCAAAATCTGCAAGCAGGGTTAGATACACCGTCGTTTGTACCCGTTTGTACCATCTTTCTTTTCGTTTGTACCTCAAGGGGTTCGGAAATACAGGACTTTAAAAAACCTGTTCTCTAATATCGGAATCTCGGGCATTTTTTGAGATAATCAAAATCTGCCAGCAGGGTTGGATTCACCGTCGTTTGTACCCATTTGTACCACCTTTCTTTTCGTTTGTACCTCAAGGGGTTCGGAAATATAGGACTTTAAAAAACCTGGTAGCTAATATCGGAATCTCGGGCATTTTTGGTGATCATCAAAATCTGCAAGCAGGGTTAGATACACCGTCGTTTGTACCCGTTTGTACCATCTTTCTTTTCGTTTGTTCCTCAAGGGGTTCGGAAATACAGAACTTTAAAAAACGGTACCTAATATCGGAATCTCGGGCATTTTTGGTGATAATCAAAATCTGCAAGCGGGGTTAGATACACCGTCGTTTGTACCCGTTTGTACCATCTTTCTTTTCGTTTGTACCTCAAGGGGTTCGGAAATACAGGACTTTAAAAAACCTGTTCTCTAATATCGGAATCTCGGGCATTTTTTGAGATAATCAAAATCTGCCAGCAGGGTTGGATTCACCGTCGTTTGTACCCATTTGTACCACCTTTCTTTTCGTTTGTACCTCAAGGGGTTCGGAAATACAGAACTTTAAAAAACGGTACCTAATATCGGAATCTCGGGCATTTTTGGTGATAATCAAAATCTGCAAGCGGGGTTAGATACACCGTCGTTTGTACCCGTTTGTACCAACTTTCTTTTCGTTTGTACCTCAAGGGGTTCGGAAATACAGGACTTTAAAAAACCTGTTCTCTAATATCGGAATTTCGGGCAGTTTTTGAGATAATCAAAATCTGCCAGCAGGGTTGGATTCGCCGTCGTTTGTACCCGTTTGTACCAACTTTTTTTTCGTTTGTACCTCAAGGGGTTCGGAAATACAGGACTTTAAAAAACCTGTTCTCTAATATCGGAATTTCGGGCAGTTTTTGAGATAATCAAAATCTGCCAGCAGGGTTGGATTCACCATCGTTTGTACCCGTTTGTACCAACTTTTTTTTCGTTTGTACCTCAAGGGGTTCGGAAATACAGGACTTTAAAAAACCTGTTCTCTAATATCGGAATTTCGGGCAGTTTTTGAGATAATCAAAATCTGCCAGCAGGGTTGGATTCGCCGTCGTTTGTACCCGTTTGTACCAACTTTTTTTTCGTTTGTACCTCAAGGGGTTCGGAAATACAGGACTTTAAAAAACCTGGTAGCTAATATCGGAATCTCGGGCATTTTTGGTGATAATCAAAATCTGCAAGCGGGGTTAGATACACCGTCGTTTGTACCCGTTTGTACCATCTTTCTTTTCGTTTGTACCTCAAGGGGTTCGGTAATACAGGACTTTAAAAAACCTGGTAGCTAATATCGGAATCTCGGGCATTTTTTGAGATAATCAAAATCTGCCAGCAGGGTTGGATTCACCGTCATTTGTACCCGTTTGTACCATCTTTCTTTTCGTTTGTACTTCAAGGGGTTCGGAAATACAGGACTTTAAAAACCTGTTCTCTAATATCGGAATTTCGGGCAGTTTTTGAGATAATCAAAATCTGCCTGCAGGGTTGGATTCGCCGTCGTTTGTACCCGTTTGTACCAACTTTTTTTTCGTTTGTACCTCAAGGGGTTCGGAAATATAGGACTTTAAAAAACCTGTTCTCTAATATCGGAATCTCGGGCATTTTTTGAGATAATCAAAATCTGCCAGCAGGGTTGGATTCACCGTCGTTTGTACCCGTTTGTACCACCTTTCTTTTCGTTTGTACCTCAAGGGGTTCGGAAATATAGGACTTTAAAAAACCTGGTAGCTAATATCGGAATCTCGGGCATTTTTGGTGATAATCAAAATCTGCAAGCAGGGTTAGATACACCGTCGTTTGTACCCGTTTGTACCATCTTTCTTTTCGTTTGTACCTCAAGGGGTTCGGAAATACAGAACTTTAAAAAACGGTACCTAATATCGGAATCTCGGGCATTTTTGGTGATAATCAAAATCTGCAAGCGGGGTTAGATACACCGTCGTTTGTACCCGTTTCTACCATCTTTCTTTTCGTTTGTACCTCAAGGGGTTCGGAAATACAGGACTTTAAAAAACCTGTTCTCTAATATCGGAATCTCGGGCATTTTTTGAGATAATCAAAATCTGCCAGCAGGGTTGGATTCACCGTCGTTTGTACCCATTTGTACCACCTTTCTTTTCGTTTGTACCTCAAGGGGTTCGGAAATACAGGACTTTAAAAAACCTGGTACCTAATATCGGAATCTCGGGCATTTTTGGTGATAATCAAAATCTGCAAGCAGGGTTAGATACACCGTCGTTTGTACCCGTTTGTACCATCTTTCTTTTCGTTTGTACCTCAAGGGGTTCGGAAATACAGGACTTTAAAAAACCTGGTAGCTAATATCGGAATCTCGGGCATTTTTTGAGATAATCAAAATCTGCCGGCAGGGTTGGATTCACCGTCGTTTTTACCCGTTTGTACCACCTTTCTTTTCGTTTGAGTATCACCAAAAATGCCCGAGATTCCGATATTAGGTACCAGGTTTTTTAAAGTCCTGTATTTCCGAACCCCTTGAGGTACAAACGAAAAGAAAGGTGGTACAAACGGGTACAAACGACGGTGAATCCAACCCTGCTGGCAGATTTTGATTATCTCAAAAAATGCCCGAGATTCCGATATTAGCTACCAGGCTTTTTAAAGTCCTGTATTTCCGAACCCCTTGAGGTACAAACGAAAAGAAAGATGGTACAAACGGGTACAAACGACGGTGGATCCAACCCTGCTGGCAGATTTTGATTATCTCAAAAAATGCCCGAGATTCCGATATTAGCTACCAGGTTTTTTAAAGTTCTGTATTTCCGAACCCCTTGAGGTACAAACGAAATGAAAGATGGTACAAGCAAGTACATACCCAGTACAAAAATATGCATTAACAAAAAAAAAAAAATATCTTCAAGTCGGGTTCCGAGCATTTTTCAACCCCCCGTATCTCCGAAACCCTTGAGGTACAAACGAAAAAAAAGTTGGTACAAACAGGTACATACGGAGTACTAACATATGCAAAAATAAAAATAACGATATCTTCAAGTCGGGTTCTGAGCATTTTTCAACCCCCCGTATCTCCGAACCCCTTGAGGTACAAACGAAGAAAAAGTTGGTACAAACAGGTACATACGGAGTACTAACATATGCAAAAATAAAAATAACGATATCTTCAAGTCGGGTTCTGAGCATTTTTCAACCCCCCGTATCTCCGAACCCCTTGAGGTACAAACGAAAAAAAAGTTGGTACAAACAGGTACATACGGAGTACAAACATATGCAAAAAAAAAAATTACAATATCTTCAAGTCGGGTTCCAGGTTCACACAGGTTGAAACGGAGTGTTCTGAAGACTTGTTTCGGCTGATGGCAACGGCTACACTCGCCATCGACGCGAAGTCCATCCTTGGGAGTTTCAAAGGAGCTTCCTAGCACCGACCAATCACTGGGTTATATGTTCAATGGTATGCTGCGATCAGCTGTTACCTGTTAATGAAACATTATGGATTTACAAGAAAAGCTTTTTTTTCATCAATGGATAGGGCTGTGCTTATTGCTTGCAAGCGAAAAGGTTTCAAAACTGTTAATGGTACATCTCAAGCTAATAAACTCTCAAGTACTAAGCCATCACATCACATTAAGCTATACCATTTCAATAGCTTTCCTAGCGAACCCCTTTATTTGAACAGGAACGGTAAACACAGTCGTCAGGTCAGTTTCGGGTAGCATTGAGTAGGTGGAAACAGAAGGGACGTTACGCAGGCGTTGGAATATGGGCACGCACACATTGAGAAAACTTCCATGTATTGTAAAAAAAAGTGGAAAAATTTAAAATGGGTACCTAAGTCATTTCGTAAAGAAGTTTGTCAGAATTAATTTAATTAAAATTCACATTTCATTGTGCCTGTTAACCATAACAGGAACTTGTAGTACTAGCCTGCCTGTGCTTGCTGCAAATCTATAGTCTAGTTCTTAGCCTCGTGAAGCTCTTAAGGCTATCAAAATTGGTTAGGGATTATTCATAAAGCATTCAACCTTTGTGACTTTGCGTTTTTACGTTTTTGTCTTATTTAATAGACATCTGATTTCTCCAAAAGGTTTTTATTTTATTCTTGGTGATAAAATAAGGATTTTTCCAATTTTAAATAATTAATGAAAATCAAAACGATCCTTTGATAATGTTTATGTGTTCGGTGAGATAACTCGAAGTTTAAAAAAATCATATGCACAATCTGTAGTTCATGATTTCGAGCGTCCTACAGAGTGGACCATCTGTTTATATTTATTTAGTGGCTACTGGCTCGTGTGACCACTAACCGGGCTATGTTTGTCCCGTACAAATGTTTAGCTTCTGGTTGCTTTTTTAGGGGTTAAATTATATTTACCCGAGATTCGGTCTTAATTGAGGGTCGGCGTGGTTTTCTATTGGGTTTTGATGTCACGTGTATTTGAATCTGAACTGTTGCATTGCATTAATTATTTGTTGATAATTTATGATGATATATTAATTTCAGTCACTTCGATATATGAGCATTTTCGATAACTTACCAAAACGCAATATGTTGTTATGATAGATTTGAAACAATTATAGGTACTAAGTTAGCAACATTTTCGTGATATACAGGTCGTTGTTTTGGTCAGCGACGAGCGACTCAGGGTCGATAATACAAATGATACTGGTGCTAAAAAAAAAAACTTATTTTAAAAAATATGGAAAATCATGTAATAAGCTAAAGTGTAGACGTAATACTCAACGGGAGTGCGAGGGAGTAAAGTGGTGGGGCGATGGCGGCTTGCGCCTAGCTCTAGTCTGTGCAAGTGCCGAGTAACCATACTTTGCAGTAATTTTATTTTAAATTGAATAAGGTATTTCTCAACATATTTACAGTATTTAATGGAATTAAGTCCATTTTGGGGAATATATATTTTATACTACCGCTCCAACACTCTGTATTATAAATTTAAGAAAAGAAAGAATTAAACGTCGTCAAACAATGTGGTCGGGGTTTCGATTTTTTACCGGACAAACACCACCGAAAACGCAACGTTACTTTGCCGCCAAAAAGTCTAGAGAATTATTATGTTTAATTAAATTATCCACCTACAAGTACAATGGCTGACAAAAAGCGCCAATATTATTATCTAAATACAGTCGTGCACAAAAGAGTCGCGACCCCCTAGGGGTGGATAGTCGCGCGCACAGCGGCGTTAAATTCTACGCGATTAATCATACCCGAGCGTGACTGTACGCCCCCAGAGCGATCGCTCGAAGCTATAGTCCTGATTGAAAATCATTGTAAATTTTGTTTTTCATTTGCTAAATTTTTGACGTTCGCTTGAATCTGAATCCTCCAGATTTTTTGGCGGAGCGAGAGTCCCCAGTCATAGTGTAATTAATTAATTTTATAATAAGTAGTTTTTTAAGTGACGAACTGACATACATTTATATACTACTAGCTGTCCCCTGCGGTTTCTTTTGCGTTCCCAGCATAAAAAAGTAGCCATTGTCACTCCATAGACTCCATACCATGGGCTATCTGTGTACCAAATTTTATCGCGGTTGGTTCAGTGGTTTCAGCCTGAAAATAACAGATAAGTAGACGGTTAACTTGCATTTATAATTTTAGTATGGATAACTACGAAAGGATATTGTTTTGTGGTTAGACTTTTGCGCCTCGGTAATCATTCATCTCCTTTTATCTCACACACAATAAATTAAGATTATTTCAAATGCACCAGTGACCAGTTTTTTTTTTTACTCTTTATAAGCCTATGTTTGACCGCAATCTCCCCATGGTAAGTGATGATGCGGCCGAAGGTGGTAAGCACACAAAGCCTAGAAGGAACTGGCTCTCAAGTGCAGCTGTCGGAACACACCGAAAGGTGCTTGATTTAGATACTTTTTTCAATAAGTCATAGTTTAGGAAAGGTTCAAATTATTTCCAATAAAACAGCCCCCGCACTATAAATATGGCATTACTAACCCTCCAGTAATCACTTTAGTTCACGGTCGACAATATTTGTTACATCAACGACAAATCCGTTCCGAGTCTATGCATCCCCCACTTCACTGGATATGACTGTCTCTTTCATACGTACCATCCAATCGTACGGTAGAGAGGGATAGCATGTCGTGCGTGTAATAATTGAAATTGGCGGTAATGTTAGTTAATGTTTTTGTTGTTATATGTACCAATAAAATAAATTATACTTGAAATCTGTGTCGATTTAGTCTTGTATTGGTCGAGTAATAATTTTACAATTACGTCCCAGGATATTTTTAGTTTGCCAGCTTATTCTAATGATTTTATAAAATATTGTAATTGCTGAACGGATTTGGATGAAAGAATCATGGCGAGATTTGTATTCAGACTCTAGAATCAGAGTCCTTGTCAAGGCGAAGGCCAAACGCGATGGGGTTGCGTAGTTTTATTACGGAGTTCCCATGGCCACCCTCCGGCTCCATCATCAGATCAGATGAAATTTGAGCTGAATCGGAAACCGAGAAGTGAGTCAAATTTAACTTAAAACATTTGATTGACATTGGGACTGGTGAAACTTAATAAAAGCTTGTAAAAATAAGATCAACTAACAAGTATGATTTTTTGTTGTACTGTTTCTAACGAGCACATTTAGCTACCAAGAAGACGTTCCTTCAATGACAATAAATTGATCAATATCTATGTAGAAACACAGATGATTGTTGCACTTAATGAGATGAATTGATTTGTATCGTTATGCCATGTCACGTGCGTTGGACATTTGACAATCTAACTGGTTACCTCAAGTTAAGAGGAAATGCTGGTGGCGTTTGTTCCATACAAACGTAATCCTCAGTTTCCTCTCTGGATAATGACACTAGAGCAATGATTATTTTACCACGCAATCTGTAGGTACCACTGTATGTCCCTCGGTTGTGTTTTTCTCCATAAATTAATTATTATAAGTATTAGGAGCCTTCTAAAATCACAAAACCTAACCATTTTTAACGCCCTTATCAGACGTCCAGCGAACAAATTTGACGAATATAAAAAAAACAAAGGAAAACCGACAGACATAGCCAAAGCCGTTCTTATTATGATTCTTGATTTTTTTTAAATCGATCCAGTTTTGGAGGAGAAAAGCTGGGATTACATAATAGCGATTGGTCTTATTTTGTGCATTTGCTTTGCTTTGCTTATTTTGCCTGTGCTTGCTGCATTTATAATATTACTAGCTGTCCCTGGCGTTTTTCACCCGCGTTCCCGACATAAAAAGTAAAGCCTATGTTCTTCTCCATACCATAGGCTATATGCATGCCAAATTTCATCGCGATCGGTTCAGCGGCTAAAGCTTGAAAGCGTAACAAACATACATACAAAGAGAGTTACTTTCGCATTTATAAAAGGGGTTAGAACCTTTGTGGCATAGCTAGCCGCCGCCATTTTAGTTTTTTTTCAATGTCGCGGCGCACGATGAAACTGGTATATATGGGTACAGGACACTTATACAAACAAAAAATGTTAATCAATATGGTGGCCTAAAGTGTCACGTTTCTGAGATATTTGGAGGTAAAGATCGCCATATGAATATTACGACAATCATTAAAAATTAACTTATTACGTGTTTATATGCATTCGATTATATTCAAATAATAGTTCCCAGGTTGAATTATTAATTTTTTAGAAGAGAGTTAAACTAGGAGCACGAGAAACAATATTTTTAATTACTTACCTACTAAACAGCATCGTAATATTCGCTATGAACCACAATGTTGTCAAAGTAGCTCGGATCGTGACTTGTTTTCCATCTTGTCATTATTATACAAACAAAAATGACAATACTTGTCCTATAATCTCATGTTACCAAGTTAATTGGAACTAAAGATCGCTAAGTAATGCTCTGTGGGCGCCAAAATTGCAATAGCGACGTAATAGTACATAATTATACATGTGTGCAAAGTTGGTTATTAATACTCGAGACGTATTAAGCGCGTGAGCCGTAGGCGAACGTAATAAGTGAGCCGAGAGTGTAATAATCAATGCACACGCGTGTCATACGACGTTTTTCAACACACTTGCGAGGGAAAAAACAGACTCGTATTTTTTTAAGTAGAGTTTTTGATAATACTCAAATCAACACAATGAGAACGTTTACAAATATAGCACACAAGATTTTTTTTGACAGCGGTGAGCTGTCATACTATTTTACTCGTTTAAATTAAGAATGCTTGGTCTACATATCACTTGCACTGAGGTACAAACTTATCATAATCGGGATTATATCTTCATAAAACTGTGCGGTAATGTAAAGTAAATGGGTAATAAGCTGCATTAAGATACTAAAAGCGGTGCAATAAATGTTACTTTACGAGCGAGTGTGTTGAAAATAAATAAAAAAAACCCAGTCCCGCGGCCGGCCCGACCCGACCTAATAAAACTTCAATCTAAATGAAAGTCCCGTCTTCGTCGAAGACTGCTCACGTGCACACAATGCCCAAAAAGGGCGATAGATCAGACCCGATGAATTACAGGCCTATTGCTATCACCTCCCATTCTCTCCATTGTCATGGAGCGAGTGATCAACACGCAGCTCTTGAGATACCTAGAGGATCACGATTTGTTGAGTGACCGACAATATGGCTTCCACCATAGTCCATTGGCTGGTGACCTTCTAGTGTATCTCTATGTGATGTGTCTATGTATACACTAGAAGGTCACCAGCCGAGTGGTCACTCGCCATCGAGAGTCAAGGTGGCGAAGGCGTTCGATCGGGTCTGGCACTGGGGTCTTCTAACGAAGTTACCAGCATATGGGTTTCCCGAGGGACTATGCAAATGAGAGCGACGCAGTACTTCACATCGGGGCAAAGGCTGCAACTTTACAAGTCGCAAGTCCGGCCTTATATGGAGTACTGCTCTTTCCTAGATACCAGTTTGGACCTTTAGACTCGGTTCAGCGACGTGCTATTAGAATTTTCGACGATCCCGAGCTCACAAGCGGCTTAGGGCCCCTCAATCTGAGGAGAGATTTTGCCTCCTTATGTGTGTTCTACCGCTTGTACAACGGACAGTGTTCTGTAGAATTGTTTAACCTGATGCCCACGGCTACCTTCTACCATCGGAAGTCTCGCCATTGACGGGGAGTCCATCCTCACACATTGGAACCAAAATAGTTTCGAACTATGCGGTCTCAAAGGAGCTTTCTTCCGCGGACGCTTAGACTATGGAATGAGCTTCCGCCGTGGTTTTCCCAACGGAGTACAGCGTGGGGTTCCTTAAAAAAGGTGTGAAGAGATTTCTGTAGGGTCGGCAACGCGCGAGTGATACCCCTGGTATTGCAAGCGTCCATATGCTACGGTAACCACTTACAATCAGGCAGGCCATATATATGTTTGTTTGCTACCTAAGTAGTTTAAAAAAAAACCATTTATTTAAAGGTTTGAGGTCACGGCTTGTTTCTATTATGTGTATTATTTTATTTTTAAAACCGTGATGCAATATTATTTGGCCACAGTTTATTGCTTAAAAACAAGAACATAAATTGTACTTAATCAAATCAACTTTAAACTATTGTCATTCTTCTCATATTATTTATACATCGATATTCCAAAATCTCGGTAACATTATATTTTAAGACAAGTATTGTCATTTTTGTTTAATAACGGAGACATGGAAATCAAGTTAACCACTACGATCCGAGCTACTTGACAACATTGTGTTTCATTACGAATATAGCGATGCATTTAGTAGGTAACCAATTAATGAATATTGTTTTTTCGAGCTATTTGTTTTGCTTTATTCTAATAAAAAGTTAAATCAACCTGGGAACTATTATTTGAATACAATCTAATGCATATAAACACGTAATAAGTTCATTTTTAATGATTGTCGTTATTCTCATATGGCGATCTTTACCTCCAAATATCTCGGAAACGTGACACTTTAGGTCACCATATTGATTAACATTTTTTGTTTGTATAAGTGTCCTCTACCCAAATATACCACTTACACCGTGCGCCGCCACATTGAAAAAAAATCAAAATGGCGGCGGGTGGCTATGCCAGCTCCCATACAAAAATGTTCGTACCCCTTTATATTTATTTATAATATAAAATAATATATGTAATATGGACTTATTTGCCCATGTTGTATACAACCTACCTACTATTGTTCAATGTATATATTCTATAGGTATGTATTATTTAAGTTATTTAAATTTCTAGACTAATTAATGAATTTTACTGGACCTTTTATTGTATCATGAAACCATGTTACTGTGGTACTATGGTACCTTTTACGTGTTGCGATGGTTCCGCCGGAAGATCAGCGTTGTGATGGCTATTCACAATAGTCACTACAACATATGCTGAGTCGGACGCCATTTTGTAGCTTTTATGATGTCGATGTAACACACCTAGCTAATCGTAGTTTTTAAATGTTTAATTATATTTTTATTATCTTTGTTTGTTCTCTGTGTGTGTTCTTAAATTGTATTTTTATGTGTATACATTGTCAAATTATGCTACAAATAAAGAATCATTCTATTCTATTCTATTTAAATAGGGTCTATCGTTCTCGGGCGGGATAGCTCGGGCACAGCGCGACAGCAATAGATATGTTAAAAACCTATTTTTCAAATTTCTTGCAGCCGTCCTTTCCGGATCTACCGGTGTATAGGTAGCACCACAGTCAGAAAAAAATAATGTTAAAAAAAGTCCTGTAGAACAAAAAGCCCAAAAACATTTTGATGAGCTTGGTGTACAGTACAATCGTAAGTACTTTTTCAATCGCGTGTATGAAGCAGTCCTTCTGTACCTATACATTCAATGTCAACCGTCGACTGTTCATCGCACGGTATAATTTGGATTAAGCATTCACTTTGCGACGTTCTGAGTCGACGTATTATTATGTAGCTTCCTTCATAGCTGAGGGGTGTTATTTGAAGTCTTTATTAGTGACAGACCTTTGAAACTTGAAACTAGCGTTAATGATAATTATCTGGTACAAATAGACTCTTTTAGACTGTATGACAATGTTAAAAATGATGTCGTTAAGATAGAAGTATATCAAAACCTTTTGGAAGGTCCCGCGGACTAGTAAAATTAATTATTGTCAGCAAAGTATAGTCAAAAGTATATTTTTCTTACATGAACTATTTGATTCGTTTCTGAATACAAACATGAAAATCAAGATATGTAATTGTGCTGTATGTAGATTATTGATATAACAATTTTGATATATCTGGATGATATGATAATTATTTCCAGTTATGTGTCTGAACATAGTTCATTCAGACTTTAGACATTTTCTCTTCAAAAAAAAATCGGGCTCTCATAAAAGTAATACAAATCCCCATACTTGTTCAGTGTCACCAATCCTATGTGAATCATGTAGTTACCCCTCGTGTCCGCCCCTTCCGACTGCTTTGTGTCGGGTACTCGGGTAATCCAAATTATACGCTACCACTCGTTCCACGGAGGGGATGTCCACTGTTGTCGACAGTGGATTATTATAATTTTACGTAGCTCTATTTTTGTTATTTAATTTGTTTTGCTTTTGATGCGTTATGCATTTGATTGAATTTGCCGGAAATCACGAAGGTAGTCAATGTTCTTTGGAAACTATAAATCAGATATCGAGATATATTTCTGTTTAACCATGTTAAAGTTTATTCAAAGGAAAGCTTAATAAAAAATACCCTTGTTATTTTCCACTACATTAATATTAAATCGCTAAAGACAAAGCTTCATCGATTTCCTGTTCTAGTTTCTATAAACTATAATTGAATTAATAGCAATAGAATTAAAATTGACGACCGGCTATAATCCTTTATGGTGCAAGCTACAAATTGTTGGAGATTCGTAAAAAATATTAAAAATAAAAAGATGCCTGAAATAAAGCTGATATAGTAGGGAGAAGGGGCCTCAAGATATAAGATTAGTTTAAATCATGTAGAATACAATCTAATTTCTAATTGTTCTTCAGTCTGGACGGAACGATAACGAAGTTTAAAATGGACGTTTGTCAAGAAGAATGCTTATGCAGAAGGTTCGAAGTGGGTGGTTTAACTTTTGCTTTGTTAGCAGCAAAAAGATGGCAATTAATGTGTATGCTTGTAACTTAAAGCTTTCTCCAATCAAGCAATCGATACAGAATTACACCCTTTTACACGTTTGCATTTTCTTTTAAAGATGATTTTGTTTGATTGCTAGTCTAGAATACTGGAATACATATTTTTTTATTTATGTACTCCTCGTAATAATGGTCTTTATCAATTACTTATTAAGTTGATGAGTCCTAACCATTTCAGATTTAATAAAATACATCATCAAAATAAACTCAATTACTAACAATTAAGTGTTATCTAAGATCTAACTACCCTCAGCATCAAAGAGAAATATCCTATCATCCCCCAAATAAAGTAACCCTCCACGAATATATCGTAATAAATCATCGCCATCGTTTCACGGTGGATTAGCACGATGAATGACTTGAGATTAATATGGCAACCGGTCATGGCAATGGCTCAGGGAGGGCAATTTTTTAATACCGCATTATTATTGCTATCTCGCTGAACATTTTAGACCCAATATATACTAGCTTTCCTCCCCGTGGTCCCCTGTTTTATCATATCAGGGATTTAATTTTTAAAAACCTTTTATAGGTTAAGTAAGGACCTTAATAAGTTCCTTGCAAATTTTCAAGATACTTTCACAAGCGTTCTAAGGTGCGCGATCATAGACAAGTCAGTCGGTCAGTTAGGACAAGACTTTTTGAGATAGATAGATTTAAAGACTGATAGTTCGTTGAAATATGGGTAGTTCTGATGCGGCTGGTCTAACAAAAGCCCATGGTATGATCATCCAATGCACATCACTCGTGCCAATGATTACTTGAGAGGTTAATAATAAAACAAGGTCAGGGAATCTTCAATGTTTTGGCCTTTTTAAACTGTTAGATCACTTAAAAGTGTAACATGTGGATCATGCTTTAATTCTCCCCTAACTTAACTACAACAAGTAACTCTTCCAAATTATTAACACTGTAATGAGATGACATATTAACAAATTGTCACCGCTCATATTGGTAGAAAACAAACAAATTTGGCGCGAACGCACGTGCCGGTCGCGCGCCATTTTGAGTGGCTAACCGAGCCTTTGTTTGCGGACAATTTGTGTAATTTGAAATGGTGTTAAAGTACTTGTGATTTTGGTTATCGTTTATGCGTGGTTTTATTCTGCTCTGATTTGCTGATGCTTTTGAACATCTAAGTACCGGCGTTTTTTGGCAGCTGCATTTAGCATCTAGTTGAGATTTAGATCTAGGCATTGTGTAATTCCTCACTTATTGCCACATTATCAATTATTATCAAGGTATAATTAAGAGAATAAGAATGTCGAAGCTATTTCAATTAAAAATATATGGCTGCTCTAAATGTAAGGTGAAAACAAACAAATATTTGAAAGAATATCTGATGTTTCTGGACTATACAAAATTTAGTAATCTGTGCCATAACTTTCCTAATAAAATGGCAGTTTTTCAAGTTTACAAATAATGTGATGTTCAAACCATATTCTGATACAAAATTAGAGAGTTAATCCATGACTACTTTTATGTAGGGATCTTTTCTAGACGCCTAAATTACATATTTTATGTCCCCATCCAGCCGGCTTTGGCCGTGTCCCCCTAGGCTTGACTTTTTATGTCACGCGTGTGCTAAATTATACGGAACTTCATATTTGGCGGCTGAGACGAGATAAAACTTTATAGAGTGCCTAATTTTTTCTCATCCCCTGTTCCAAACTCAGTCTGGCTACCCTTATTTCAAACTGTTTCTTTTTAATCCAAAAATATTTTGCTGTGGCTAACATTCTATGTAACAGAAACGCAGCATTTACTGACACTGCTTTCTATGAGCAGTTGGAACCACGCACGGGATGAGATTGCAAACTCTTTAAAATTACTTCCTGAAACGTCCCAATTTTGTTTTTATGATAAAGATAGTATATAATAAATTATCGTTAATTACCAGATACCAAAATCTATTCTTTTAAAAAATCTAAATAAAGAAAAAATTTTTTTGCTATTCTCTCGTAGCGTCACCTCTTGAAGGCTAAACGCGAATGGACTACTGATGTTTCACCTTAAGAATGAAATTTCGGAATACCCTATGTAGATATCTACGTTATAATAAGAAACCTGTGTGCATAATGTTACCCTATCGTGTGACCTGTGCGTTCTGCATCTGTCTTATCAGTTGATGTAGATTAGTTATTTGTCTGATAAAGCCATTCTGTCATCGGAAAGCTTCTCTAAATTTCCTTTAGAATGCGATAGTTTTTGTCTCTATTCTCTGTCAAATTATCTTTATGGAACAAACATATTAAGAAGATCAAGCGTCGTAACTCGACTCCCATTAGACCTTATAAAGAAGACAACTCCAAAAGGGGTAGAAAGGACCCAAGATTATTATGCTAATTAATGTTATAATTGCAATGTTAATTGCGCTATTGTGGCCCGGAATTTATTAAACAAAAAGCATAAATTCAACTAATGGCGCGGCTCAACGTGAATGTCGGCCCTTTGTTTGTTTATTTGTTTTCTAATGGTTTGCTACTGACTTATAACATCTTATAGACTGCGAGCTTAGACTCTGAGTTCTATGGAGGTACAAGGTGGATGACACCTCCATTTAAAAGGGAAGACTTTCCGCCAGGCTGGGACATCGTGCCTGGGGACCGCGGTCCAACTGTACATATCGGACAGTTGTATATATGCAGATTCACGAGAAAACTTCTTAAGCGCGATGCAGGATGTATGCGCTATGCTATAGGCTTTGTATGCGCGATGCAGGATAATGTGGTGCCACGCCATCTATCTTTCAGTGGGTGAACTATCTCAGTGTTACTGATAGATGGCGGATAGATGTCGCTACAGTTTAATAATCTATGTCAAACAACATATTAAAACAAACAACAAAAACTAACATATTTAGTAGGTATATTAGTTATCTGGTTTTTTCCATAGTACAAGCTCTGCATAGTTTGTTAATAGCAATTAACCCAAAGAAACGCAATGACGTTAATTTTACTTGAAAGCTTTTCCGCCAATTCCCCACCACTGAATATGCGCTCTGATTGGCTAAGTCAAGGACACACTAAACATTTAGATGCAGTGATTGGTCGGTACTGTTATTAATCAGTGCAAAATCACTTACTAGTTGCGGAATAGTTCGGTATTACTACTAAAGGGATTTTTATATTTGCAGATAATGATAGATCGTCTGTATAGAATACTAGTTTTAGGGGTGGAATTTCCAAAAATCTTAGTGAATCTACCAGGAACCAGTTTTCAAAGTTCAATGTTTCCAACCCCAGTGGCTGCATGACATATCCGTCAGTCAGGAAATAGAATACGTCATATTATATCACAAGAGCGAATAAAAAACTTTCAACGGATAAAAAATAACAGAAGGGTCATCAAACAAATGTTGCGTAAATTTTTATCGCGGTTTTATTAGGGTCATACAGTTTTTTTTATAATCCAATTGTATGAAGATTATTAATATGGCCGATATTATTTGAATACGTTTCCGTTTAATTAATATTGAATGTGTTTTATTGGACGCGATTGTAGGACGGCCCCACGTTGGGCGCCAAAATACATAATATTTTTTATGATTAATATTTTTCTCCTAATGACATTTTTAATTAATAACGCTAATAAATAACACGCAAAATATATTGAAATGGCATAGCAAGTGTATATTTGGTGATTTTTTACTACGATTTAAGTTCTTCGAGGAACGCGACCGTGGTTTTTAGTGATGAATTTTAGTGTTCAATATGACTTTATGTATTAATTGTCTATGATTTTTGTTTGCAGTCACAGAAAAGGCAGGATACCAATCGCCATATGGTGGGATGGATAATGGAATGGTAAGTGTTTTTTATCTAATTTTCTATAACATTTTTGAGTCTATGTTTTAATGCAGTATTTGTAATTTTTAGGGTTGTGTGTGTCCTTAATTTTTGTCATTTATTTTATGTTGTATTTTTTATGATAAACAAAAGTTCAAACTTTTACTACAAGAAAAAATGTGAGAGCTTGAAAAAAATATCTTCTGTTTCATACAAATGTTACCTCAACAACGAAAATGTATGGAACTACTAATTAAGAATTTTATTTGTCATAAAACATCCTAAATATGTGTAAACTGTAGATGCACAGTAGGAATTTATAGTCTAACATTACTAGAATTATCATTCTAGATAATCACGAAAAAATCGGCACTGAACTGAAGGCATAAATCTGTGGATCTGTGTTTTCCAAAATATACTTAACGAAATTTCTAGATCTTCAATAGGATGTCAGGAAAGGACAAACAATATCTTCTTACTATATTTTTCTACCCTCGACAAAAAAACGGAAAAATAAAGGAATGCAAATCCGGATAAAGGATATCGTACGATCAGCTGTTTTTCAGTCGGTCACGCAAAAACTTACACATGATACATATAAATCAGAACTGGAAGCCCGGCAAAAGGAATATTTATATTCGATTGCTGAAAAAATATGCGTATGTACGCAAAAGGACGACGTTTGCAGATTTCGAAACAGAAGGTTCACTTCGTCTAGTTAGTGGGTTGAAAAGGGATTGCGCTAATTACTGACATGTTAGTAAGAGAGAGAGTCCGGAGTAAACGCAAAATTTATAATCGCTAGTTAATATTAGAAATCTTAAAATGGCTCACATCAGGAAATATAAAAAACCGGCCAAGTGCGAGTCGGACTCGCCCACGAAGGGATCCGTAAAGACGTTAAATTTTGAATTGTATAATTTTTTTATTATTTGTTGTTATAAAGGCAGGTATGCTTGTTTACCGACTTAGTAGTATAAAAAAAAAAAAAAAAAAAAACATTCTGTGAAAATGTCAACTGTCTCTATTACGGTTCATGAGATACCAGCCTACCGGCAGACAGACGGACGGGCGGACGGATGGACAGACAGAGGCTTAGTCTAGTCTTAGAATTACTGTACAATTGGCGGTCCTATCGCTATCTTCTCTCTCTAATAATATGTGTATATAATAATATCTATAAGATCTCTTCCTTTAGACAACTTTTTGGATGGAAAGGTAACACAAAAGTTCAAGAATTCTCCTACTAGTCTAGTCCACTAAAATCCGAAGCGTCACAAAAAAAATGACGCATTGGCATTAATAATTTTATAATGTTTATAAATAAATATGTCATACCTATTATCGCGTGGAAGAAGAAAAACGTCCGTATCGACACCTGTCCGTCTGTCCGTGTCACTGACTCAGCTACTAACTGGTTTTATAAGTTAAATGATGATTTGAATACGACCAAAAGACCGGACAAGACAGGAATGATTCTGTTTACACGCAATTTAGCCTTACTATGGTGCCGATTCTGTTGTAAATCGCACAAATTTTAGTCACATCATATCTCTTTCTTACGAATATTATTAAAAAAGGATAGAACATATTTAAAGCTGTCAAATTAGTCTTTGCCGTCTTCATTTGCGGGTATTTAGACGTTACTGCGATAGATGGCGACTAAATTTATATTGAAAAGAAGCCTTGTACTAATTTGACAGGACTAAATTTCTTACATCCTTTTCTTATGTTCTTTGTTAGAAAGAGACATAATTAGTTTAGTTGTAAAGAACAGAATCAGCACCTATATATTTTTCTGACAAAGAACTTATATGAAAGGGATATGAGACATTTTATATCTAACTAGCGGACCCGGCGAACTTCGTTTCGCCTAGAAGTCGAATGTCAAATCATGTTTTAAATTGAATGACGTTGACATTCGTTACGCGCGTTTTTTAAAATATGCAAAATTAAATGTATATTTTTCAATCTTTCTGAGAGATTTTCTTAATATTTGTTTCCGTAAGAACCTTGTACAGAGTATTAGAAAACTACAAAAAAAAAAAAAAGCCAAATCGGTTAAGCCGTTTTCATGTTATGTCGTGACAACGGAAAACGGGTTTCATTTTTATATATATCTAATATGAATCACTTTATGATATAAAATTAATATCTTATATGGATTATGCTTTTACCTTGAAAGAGAGGTAGACCATAGAGTTTTTTTACTCAGAGTAATTATGGGCATTTCTACTTTTAAATGCGACTTTAATTCAATTCAATTCAAAATCATTTATTCAAATAGACCTTCGCAGGCACTTATGAAAAGTCTGACTCTAATACTCTAATACCGGTTCGGAAGGTTGCATTTGCTGAGAAGAGCCGGCAATAAACTCAGCAATTACTCTTTTCAAAACAAGCTTAGATTCATTACATAATTTTACATTCTAATCGCACTGACAACAATTGCGTGCCCCGGCGCGGCGGCAAAACTACAAAGTAGACTGAATCTGAACTTCGTTTATATGCTCGTTGTAAGCATTTCATTCAAATGCTATTAGAAGCAGTCCCATGTAACTGAAATGATGACAGAAAGAGTCTCTAAGATTTTTGAGAGGTAGAGGCCTATTTCGCTCAAAGACTAGAGATTCTCGATCGAGAGATTTCAACTCGCTGTGGAGGTACCTCCACCTGACCCTTCGCTAGACCTCATCGGCGAAGGGCCGGTAACACGCGTGAAGCTCCGGGGTGTCCCGAGTGTTGCAAGCGTTCATAGGGGAACCGCTTACCACCAGGCTTTTTTTCCAACTAAGTTGTATAAAAATGACATTCCTCTGAAGATTGTCATTGAATTCACCGGCCAAGGGTGAGCCTGAGTGGTCCAATTAATACTGTTGCGTTGTATTAAGTGTTGTCGACTTACAAATGAAACCTGTCGCGCTGACCGACTATGGAATGCGCCCGCGCAGGCAGATGTTCGATTCCCGTTTGTGAAATGTTGTTTTTTTTTCTCCTTTTTTTTGTATCAACCTTTACAATTGTCAATTTGTACTGAGGATGCCTTGTTTATTGTTGGAGAGTGTGCTATTTTGAACGATTTGTTGTGTCTCATTGTTTTTTAAAGAAAAAGGTGACATTAATCTGATGTTTTGTTATTTTTCTCTGTAAATTGAAAGTTTCATTTCTAACGCTGAAATTAGGAATAGGTATCGGCCTATTTTATAGCATTTTTAATATGTGTAATTGACATTTTATTTTCGTTTTTTGTATTGACTTTTAATATTGACTTTTAATATTGATTATTATTATGTTATTAGTAAATAATTATTTTGGAAATTGTATTTTAGTTAAAATTACATTTAATTTATGATAATTTTGTACAATTAACAAGTTTTTGTTAAAAATTTAATTTTTAGAATCTGTTTTTTATAGTACTCATCAAGACGAATCAAAGGAGCCCAAACTTGATGGGGTTATGTGGTTTTATTACGGGGTTCCTATGGCCACCTTCCAGCTCCATCATCAGATCAGCTGCACGTAATCATAATATTGCATTGTCACGCGATTTGCATATTAGTGCAAAATTTCAGCTCAATCGGAAACTGGAAAGTGTGTCAAATTTAACTTGCAAAATTCCATTACAGACAACGGGACAGGTGAAAATAAATAAAAGCTTGTAAAAATAATATTAACGTAACAAAAAAAATGCATTAATTTTAGACTTTGTTTCATTTTTTTATAGCGGTAATAGTAATACACATTCAATGAACATTTCAACTGTCTACCTATTACGGATCATGAGATACAGCCCACTGATAGACGGACGGACGGACGGACAGACAACGGAGGCTTAGTAATAGGGTCCCGTTTGGCACCCTTTGGATACGGAACCCTAAAAATAAATTGAATTTAATAGACTATTCCTCTGCGTAGAAGGGAATAAGTATTGTTAGAGCTAAACAAGCCCTAAAAATAATATTAAAGTATAATAAGACCGGCCGCATACTATAAGAAATTTTCTGTCAGAAATTCGCTTGCTCATACATTTTTGGACGTCAGACACGTCAGAATTTTCGGATAGTATGCGGGGTCTAGAACAAAATGTATGGGGAAAGTGCCTTCCGGCGGGCGTCCGAAAATTTCTGACAGAAAATTTCTTATAGTATGCGGCCGGTCTAAAACGTTTCCAGGCACGCGGGAAACCATCTTGTTTCGATCTGTCAATCTCTTAATAGTCCTTTAGTGACGGGACACGCTGATGCGAGAGTCGAGCTAGTGTTGTGACTAACGCAACTTAACAGTATCTATAATCTCAATACTACTTCAATTTTACTGTCTTCATAAGAAATTATTTTCTAGTACGTACTTAATACATAAATGCTGCAAACATATATATAAAGATGCTAAGTGATACTTATGTGTGTGTGGAGGGGGGAGGCTATAGGGGTGGGGGAAGTAACTTGCTTTTAATTCGCGGCATTGCCTTTGTTGCCTCTTAGCTGTGCGAGGTACAGTCGGTGAGACAAGTGGAATAAGCGTTTTTTTTAACCGCCTTCAAAAAAAGGAGGAGGTTTTCAATTCGGTTGTTTTTTTATGTTAGTTACCTCGATAACTCCGTCATTTATTAACCGATTTGGAAATGCTTTTTTTATTTGGAGGGGTACACTTCCCGTTTGGTCCCATTGCATTGTCATCAGGATTCGATTAATCTTTAGTGTACTTTGAAGTCGGTAAAGTTTTTGTTTAGTTAACACTAAACAAAAACAAACGAAAATCAGCGCCATCTATCGTATCACAATAACTTGTGATACGATAGATGGCGTTGTCGTAGGTACTTTTATATTTAAAAAAATTATCGCTTTGTATGTCCTATGGTGTCTTACAAACTATACTCTATACGTCTATGGAGAGAAATATAAATAAACAAGCAAATTTTAGGCGACATTCTAATAATATTAATTATTGGTTTCCAATAGGTAGTAATTTTTTTTTTTTTCTTGCGCACGTCCCGGTGAAAGCTGACCTTTACGACACCAGTGTCACCATTGTAAGTGACAGTCAAGACATAAAAACCCATAAATTATACCCGTAACAATCTAATAGACCCGTTTCGACAAGAGGGTGTTTCATAGAGGTAGAAATATTCTACCCCTATCTGGGGTATCTCTTCTTGTCGCGCTATGACTATCTCTTTTTGGCACACGAATGGTAATATGTACTACTGACAAAACAGATCTATTACATTGGAACGGCTTATAATAGATAAATGTCCGATATTATTGAAATAAACAAATGATCTTACAACTTGTGTCACCGCCTGTACCCAGAGACAGTCCCACGGCTATAAAACCGAAGACGTTCGGGGAAGCCACCCGAGTGGCTAACGCGCCCCCTACCTCCCTACCCCCATTACCTATCTGCTACACAACTACACCTTGTATGTACTATGTACTTTTAAAGATTGATTGCCAGTTAGTCGTGGTGGTAGTCAATTGGGAAACTGTAGTCAATATCACCCATGTTAATAAATATCCTAAATATCCTGGGAAATAAATATCCTGGGACATTCCTCACACACGGTCATCTGATCCCAATCAAAGCAGAGCTTGTATTATGGAAACCAGATAACTGATATAATACATATACTACTTTTTTGTTTGTAAATACATACTTAATATACATAATTACACCCAGACTCAGGACATACAGACATGTTCATGCACACAAATGCATGTCCTGTGTCGGAATCGAACCCACGACCTGCGACGCGTAAGGTGAACCTTAACCAACTGCGCCAACTGGCCCGTCAAATAAATGTTAATTTATAATGTACCACCATCACGGATTAAAATTCTAAGTCGGAGTTATTTTGTCTAATGATATCAAATATCAGATTATGTCGAACCCTGCTCTAGTTCATTAGATATGCTACGAAGTCCGTAAACAGGCATACGGCTCGTCTGATGGTAAGCGGTTACCGCAGCCATATGGACGCTTGTAACATACGGGGCATCACTCACGCGTTATCGACCCTTCCCCCATCCCCATTGATTGCGACCTTGCTTACGCACAGGTGTGCAACATAATTTGACTAATATTTAGTGACGAAATTTGATATAATCCGATATTGGTGCCGATTCTGTTGTAAATCGCACTAAACAAATTTTAGTCACATCACATCTCTTTCTTACGAACATGATTGAAAAAGGATAGAACATATTTTAAGTTGCAAATTAATCTTTGCCGTCTTATTTTGCGTGTATTTAGGCGTAACCGCGATAGATGGCGACTAAATTTATATTGAAAACAAGCATTGGACTAATTTGACAGGACTAAATTTCTTACATCCTTTTCTTATGTTCTTTGTTAGGAAGAGACATAGTGAGATTAAAATTAGTTTAGTTGTGAACAACAGAATCAGGGCCACTCAGTGACGAAATTTGATAAATCAGTCACAAATTCTGGGAGAAAACAGATCTGCACAAAGTTTCTTTAGTTCTTGAGACATTGTTTCTTGAGGCTGTGCCAGGATGGGCCCGTTTCGGGTCACCTACAAACCCTATAACTTAGGGATTGACAATATCAGATATCTAGTGATAAAATAGCGAGAGACTCCGTGATGGTGGCCCTGTCGGGAAGTGCCACAGCTATCGCACATCAGGTCGTATGAAAGCACTTTGGTTGTCTTCACAGATATACATCTAATTAGATGACGCGAGTGTATGTACTTCGCGTGCCAAAACCTGTGACAAAAGGGAGAGCAAAGCTCTTCTTTTGAAACTTTCGCGCGGACAGGGAACTCGCCTGAGGCTGCATGTCCACCAGAGATGTGTAGCGAGGGATGTGTTTAGCTGACGAATACGATCGCTTCATTTTCACGTTATAGCTCTAATGCTAGCTTAACTAAAGTACTCTTGTGATATTAGTTCGAGAAATTCCCTTCTGTGATATCGGGAAGTCATACCAGATTAAAAAGTGGAAAAGTCGCCACCCGATCTTCAAATGTCTGCCATGTCCAAATGGATCTCATTCTCCATTACCCTTTCCAATCACTTTAGGCCTGACATCACAGGACAAGTAATTGTATTAGGTCGACGGCCGTACCTTTTTTCGGCTTCGTAGTTTATTTATACAAGCGTTTTGTTAAGTGTTATACCTAAAACCCGGGGGACATCTTAGTTTTATTACGTTGTTACTTTGGTTAACATGTCTGCAAGTTTATTTGGGTTGGAGTTTGGTAAAAATACGTTCTGGTAGAAGATATGAAGGTACAAAAATTGGGATTAAAATTAAATTTGGTGTGTATGACATTTTCTTAAAGTTAGAAGGACATTTTAGGGCGTGTCCAGACCAGTGTAATATAACTACGAATATTATATGTAACGCTCGGGCGATCCTTTGGGATTCGCGATATTGAAGCCAAAATAATAAAAAAAAGAAAAAATGCACAACCAACCACGATGAAATTTGGTACGAAGATAGCCTATCGCATGGGTTACTTTTTACAAATCGCTGGGTTCATCTAGTTAATATGTTTTTTTTAACAATATTATAGTATTTTTTGTAGTTATAAGATACACAAATCCATTTATCACCTCACAAAATCAAACTGTACCGTTTATGTGCACGTCAGTACGGCGTGGCGGCGACATCGTGCTCGGCGTCGAACGGCCACCACCAGCCGGACCGTCGCCACCACCACCACCACACGCACCACCAGCACGCGGACGTGCCACCGCAATGGGTGAGCGGCGCTTGTGGCGCATTTGTGCCACTCTGTGTTGTCCTGTGGCACTTTGTGGCGAGTTTTGCTGTTTTGTGGTGTTTTTTGTTGCACTTTTTTTTGTGTTTTTGTAGGACAGCTTTGATGTCTGGCGATTGTGGCGCATTTGTGGCACCTTGTGATGTATTGTGGCACTTTGTGGCAATTTTTTCTATTTTGTGTTGCATTTTTTTATGTGTTTTTGTACTACAGCTTTTATGTCTGGCGTTTGTGGCGCATTTGTGGCACACTGTGTTGCATTGTGGCACTTTGTGGCGATTTTTGCTGTTTAGTGTTGTACTTTTTTTGTGATTGCACAGATATACCGTCGCGTGGATCCAAGTTGTATTGACGTACGTGTGAGTTGTGACGGACATGAGGTTTTTTCTTGATTTATTTTGCTAGATATTTTGTAGAGATTTGTATTGCTTCCGTAGAACGTATGTGTTATATGTAGTAATTAGTACGTGTAGAATTTTGTATTATGTAGATTTTTTTTGTAGAATATAAAATTTTGTTTATATCATCATCGTTTTTTAGTAGCAAAATTATAAATAATTATCATAAAATTCTATAGTTTTGCAATTATTAAGTACATCCAACGTGGACTGAAGACCACGCGATAAGGCACGTCTTTGGCAAGGATATGTGTCACTACCTTTATTGACCTTTAGTACCGCGCGTTTATTAATTATATTCCAATTATTGTTATTATCAAATTCAAAGTCATTCAAATAGGACACTTATTATGGAAGTCAACCTTATTCCCCCTTATTGCAAAAGATGGTCTCATAAAAGCATCGACGAAAAATCTCGAGTAGTTATATCGACCAATCTAATTCCGCAATTAGTAAGTGTACATAACAGTACCGACCAATCACTGCATTTAAATGTTTCCGGTGTCCTTCACTTAGCCAATCAGAGCGCGTGAGTCCCTGACTTAGCCAAACAGAGCCCATTGTCGGTGTTGGGGCATTGGCGGAATAGATTTCAAACAAAATGACCGTCTTTGCGCTTCTTTGGGTTAATTGTTCGATGAGTAAAACTCTGGTTAAATATATCCGTCTCTTTCTAACGTCATATGTCAAAAAGAGTCGGGAATATATTAAAACCAGGGTTTTATTAGACTTGCTATATTCAAATTCTAATTCAAAAAGCATTTATTCAATTTAGGCCCTGATAAGGCACTTATGAACGTTAACAATTGGCTCTACACCGGTTCCAAATACAACTTAAACTGAGAAGACTCCGGCAAGAAACTCTAATAAACCTATCCCATCCTATAAATAAGCCATATTTTGTAATAAGTCAGGTTAAGTTAGTCATCATCATCTGCCTGCCCTGTTCCCAATCATTTGTGGTCGTCGCAATATGTACGCTTCTTCCATTCGTCTCTTCTAACCGTCATACCAGCATCCACTCCTTTCTTACCCATATCATCTTTCACACAATCCATCCATCTCTTTCGGTCTTCCTCTTCCCGTATATCCATCCACTTTCATATTCATAACTCTTTTAGTGACGTGGCTTTCATTTCTCCTTATAACATGTCCATACCATGATAAACGGTTCCCTCTCTTTAATCTCAAGATTAGCTGTTCCTGCTGCCATCAGTAGATCTCGTCTCCAGCACCATTTTGGGTATTATTGTGGATATAATCAGGCTTAATACGTCAGGATCTTAAAATCCGAGTCCTTTAACAGTCCTTTGAATCAGCACTTTCTTGCTTTAAGCGGCGATGATAGCTCAGTGGTAGTGACATCGGATGAGACGAAGGTCCCTGGTTCGAATCCTACAATGAGCTTGAGTCTTGAGAAAACCATAGCACGGTGGTAGGGAACTTTGTAGTACCCAACTGGCTGGCTGCCACCCTCAAGTTGAAAATTTATCGTTAAGCACCTATCGATGTGTTTGACAGTTGCGCTCGAGAGCTTCCTTCTAGGTTTTGCGTGCTTACCACCTTCGGCCGCATCATCACTTACTATGGCGAGATTGTGGTCAAACACAGGCCTATACACAGTAAAAAAAAGAGCTTCAGCATTCTAATTTAAATCATAGGCAATCAAATGTGAAAGGATTTTGATAGTGAATTGCTGACATATTTCTATACGTAGGTTGCTACAAGGGCAGCCACATAGTTCATTACATTGTTATTAATTAGATATACCTACATGCTATATTGATATCCAATTATGTTTCCTATAATCCTAAATAAGGTAGCGGTAGTGCTCAGATTAGGGTGTCGCCTGGATAACTGTCTGGTACGTGAGACAGGTACCATAGAGTGAGAATATTATAGAGTGATAGCTTTAACAACATTACCTTGTGCGAAACGTGCTCAGTTTCCATGTAGATGCATTCACAGATATATCGTACACTAGTGATTACTAAATAGTGTTTACTAAACTTATTTAGTCTCACTGTATCTCTTTCTAAAAAAGAAAGAAAAGGACGTAAGAAATTTAGTCCTGTCAAATTTGTAAAATTGCTTGTTTTCAATATAAAAGTCGCCAATCAAAAGACTAATTTGGTAGCTTTAAATATGTTCTATCCTTTTTTTATAATGTTTGTAAGAAAGAGATGTGATGTGATTAAAATTTGGATAGTGATATTTACTACAGAATCGGCACCATTGTCAGAAAAAATTACGATATGAGTTCCGTGTAATGTTTTCTCGGTAACAGTATCGATAAAAACGAGAAATTGGCCCTGATTCTGTTGTTCACAACTAAACTAATTTTAATGTCACTATGTCTCTTTCTAACAAAGAACATAAGAAAAGGATGTAAGAAATTTAGTCCTGTCAAATTAGTCCAATGCTTGTTTTCAATATAAATTTAGTCGCCATCTATCGCGGTTACGCCTAAATACACGCAAAATAAGACGGCAAAGATTAATTTGACAACTTAAAATATGCAACTATCCTTTTTCAATCATGTTCGTAAGAAAGAGATGAGATGTGACTAAAATTTGTTTAGTGCGATTTCCAACATAATCGGCACCGCATTCATTATATGTATTTTAGTCGTTCAAACTATGTACGTGCACTTCGTTTCAAGGCATTTTGCCCGTACCCGTGTTCACGGCACCTATAGTACAGTCGCTCTATTAATAGTCTTAACTCTATGGTCCCAGCGCAGCATGGTGATAGGGTAGCGCTCTGAGCTGGGTAGTTACTCACGCGTTACCGACACTTGCCCCATCCCCAATGAGTTCTGGCAAACTTACACACGCAGAACACAACATTGTTATTTGACTGCGGTATTCTGTATGGTACTTCCCCAGTCGAGCTGCTCTTTGACCAACAAAATGCTATGCTCTATCTTTTTTCTGTTTAGTGTGGGATTGGTAGTAAATACCTAGAACGGACTTCGCTCACAAGTGCAGCGCCGAACCATATGGTATAAGAGCTAGCAACGTCGCGAAAAAAAGAACTTTAGTATGGCTGGATTTTTGATATTTTCTTGCGCATTAAAACCTGATAGAGATGCGCCAAGTCTGGCAGCTGGAAGTGGTTGCGTTTCCTTTTGCGCATCCTATTTGTACTAGTGATAAATTCGGATTTTTAACCCATTAAACCATTTTAGAACGAATAATTTTTTCTTCACCATTTTCTACAGCCTTCTACCAACCTAAACTTAAATCTACAGAGCGTTATGTGGTTGCTACCTACGTGCCAGATGCTATTTTAGTTGTGAATCTTGTGAATGACATATTTTCTTCTAAACCATTTTCTAAAAGCTGAAATTTTAACATTATATAGTTATGCTATCAATGAACCTAAAACAAACCTTGCCAGACGGAAATCTGGTTGCATAAGGGTACAAAGACTAATTTAAGATCAGTTCAGCACACGGAAAGCAAGTACCGGAAATGGAATTAGAGACCCAATCGATAGCAGCAATGAACAAAATGCTAACTCGAAAAAGTTTATTTTAAACCAGAGCCATTTGAAGGAAAGAATAAGTTAACTTTATTTTCAAAATCCAAATAAAAAAGTTATTTATTCAGGTTAGGCCCTGATAAGACACTTATGAACGTTACAGTTGAATCTATCGACGATTCGAAACACACTTAAACTGAGAAATCTCCGCAAATATTTTGTACTAGTTGTCCCTCGCGGTTTCACCCGTGTTCCGGGATAAAAAGTAGCCTAACTCCTTCTAGGCGTAACAAACAAACAAATTTACTTTCGCATTTATAATATTAGTTAGGAAGTTAGGATTTAATCAATTTTTTAATATAAATTATGTATCGGGAAGCTGAAAGTTGGTCCAAGTTATTTGGATCATTAGAAAGATTGATTAAGTGGCAACACTGACCATAAAATCAATAGCAAAGTTAATAAAAGTTTGCGTGTAGCATTTAGAGGAGGCAGTCTATCGCAAGCACTCGACCTAGCCCCCTAAAAAGGAAGCTAAGCAATATTGCTAACGCAATTATTTTTTTCGAATTTACAGCAGAATTTAAGTAATTCATCAATTCCGAGTCTTTTAAGGAATTGAATTGAACATAATGAGTAACTATTTTACCAAAAAGAAAATCGAAAAAATTCCTTAGCAATATTGCTTTAGCTTCCTTTTTAGCCCCCCTATGCACACCTCTAAGTGCAGTTGCTATTTCACCAGTTACTAAAACTTTTAATTTATTAATATTGTAGGTGTAATTAAAGTGATAATTTCATTGTAAAATTACAACAATAAACACGTCGGGCCCATGAGGAGTTTCTTGCGTCGCTTCTTCTCCTCATTATTTTTTTCATTTAGATAACACGATGGTTTTTACTTTTTAATATACTTTTACTTTATTTAATTCGTTGTTTTCTTACCCTGTTCCTAATTATATGGAGTCGGTGCAATTTTTGCGCTGCTTCAATTTGACCATTATATCAGCATTTCCTCCTTTCTTACTAATTTCATCTTTCACACAATTCATCTATCTCTTATTCGGACTTCTTTTCGGACATCCATCCACTATTATAATGAATTTACCCTCCTTGATACCTTGACCTTATTATGGTCGATGCAATCATCTTTGAGGTATTCAGTCACAATAAACCATGGCATGTCATGGTTAAGCACCATGTCATCGGCATAGCTCATGTTATTTACACAATTACCAGATGGTAAATCACTGATCAGTTGATCTACATAAATATTGAATAACCTTGGCGATGTCAGACCTCCACATTCCAGTTTGTATGGATCAGACATTGCATTAGACCATTTAACATAATTTATCTGTTTGTTATACCAGACGGATAGTGTAGTAACTAATTCCACAGGGACACCTCCCTTCCTAAGCTTATCCCACAGGATATTATATGATGCTAGATCAAAAGCTTTAGAAAGGTCCAGGAAACATGCATTCACGAGGGTTTTCTACATTAAAATGTTTTCTTGCTGTCTTTTGCTGATATATCTCTCCGTGGCATTGGGGCCTTAAGATTATAATTGCAAGGCTTTTAACATAATATAGCAATTAGCGTAATATAGCAGGCGAGCGCAAGAAGTAAATTTACTTAGTGCTGTTGGTGGGTTTTTGCGTTAAAATATCAATATGGAAAACGAGGAGCCTCCCAGGATAAAGGTAAGGACTTACCAGGAACTCCTATGGCAATCCAATGATTATGAGCACTATCAAATCACAAATTTCACATGCTTCTCTGTCTGTAGCGTCTTTCGTACTGAATGTTGCGAGGCGCGCGTCTCGTTTTACTCGCACACACGCGTTTGGCGATGCGTCGCCGAAGTATGTAGAAGATTCCCGAAGCTCTTTTCTCGCTTTCACATATGATGTGGGAAAAGGAGAGGAATCGGGAAGCAGAGGCTCGTCATTGATACTCAATATGAGTAAATATTATTATAGGTATTTTGGCCTAAACAGCTGTGCCATTTCTTGGAACTGCTTTAATTATTTCTTTTTTAATTTGATAACAAAATATCCTTAAGATAAACAATTTGGCAGAAAAAAACGCAAATTTCCAAAATTCCAAGTTAGCATTAGTTCATTTCTGGTGTCTAAACAATTTAAACAAAGAAATTTCATTGTCATATTGACAACCAAGTGACGCCTCAGGGGTAGTCAACATTTTTCTAGACAGTCTCATTATAATTTTAATAATAATTCATAGCCTCAGTCAGGAGATACATAAAGCTACATGATGCTCAATATGGTTTTCGTCAGGTGTTGTCTACTGAGAGTGCTATATTTTACCTTATAGGAAAACTCTCGTGAATGCATGTTTCCTGGACCTTGCTAAAGCTTTTGATCTAGTATCATATAATATCCTGTGGGATAAGCTTAGGAAGGGAGGTGTCCCTGTGGAATTAGTTACTACACTCTCCGTCTGGTATAACAAACAGATAAATTATGGTAAATGGTCTAATGCAATGTCTGATTCATACAAACTGGAATGTGGAGGTCTGACATAGCCAAGGTTATTCAATATTTATGTAGATCAACTGATCAGAGAGCTCATTTTGGCTGTCATATATCTATATGACAGCCAAAATGAGCTCTCTGATCAGTGATTTACCATCTGTTAATTGTGTAAATAACAAGCTATGCCGATGACATGGTGCTGCTGGTTCCTACGATTGGTAGTATTAGGAAACCATTATTCATATGTGAAGCTTATGCTGAGGATCATGGTTTAAAATATAACTCAAGCAAGAGTGAACTGTTGGTGTTTAGGGGTAGAAATAAAAGTCCGTCATATATCCCTCCAGTAACCCTAAATGACACTACATATACACTACAACAATACACTATGGCAAAAAGTTTTATTGTGACTGAAGACCTCAAAGATGATTGTGATATAGAAAGGGAGCGCAGAGCGTTGGCAGTGCGGGCAAATATACTGGCTCGAAGGTTTGCTGGTAGCTCAGCCAATATCAAGATCCCACTCTTTAAGGCATATTGCCATTTTTTTTATTCCAGCAGCCTATTGGCTAATTATACCCAAAAAGCATACAACACTCTGCTGTTGAGGCTTCCTCCTTACTGTAGTGCTTCAGGCATGTTTACAGGTGCGCATACGGTCGATTTTTTCGCCATAATGCGCAAACAAGTGGCCTCTATTTTAAACAGGGTGAGAGGGAGCACCAACATCATTCTGAACGTGTTTGCTGTGAGGGCAGATGGGCCTACTTTAGGTAGGTTTATGAAGCTGCACGTCATGCGTTAGCTTCATAAACTGCCTGTCGTTCTTTTTCTGTTGTTTTAATGTTTAAAATTTGTACTAACTTAGCTATTTTTTGTGTATTTACTAACAATCTATGGACCCTGTTGTCTGAAAATAAATGCATTTTATTTTATTTTATAATGAAACTAAAATATTTTGAATTTTATTACCAAGTTGTTTATGTGTCTTTATTTATTTGTTACCGAATAAATAGCTCATTCAGAATATTCTTTATATTATTGACCGTGTATGAGGAATGTCCCAGGATATTTATATATTATAATTTAATCTCTCTGATTTGGGCTTTGACGAGCTTGATAATGAAGAATCTGAATATGTATTAAATCTTAATATAAACAGATATATTATAGAAGCCAATTCTTATAAACGTGCTTGTAGGCATTCGTTAATTGTCATGACTTTCTCTGACAAAGCAGTTTGTTGTATATTTTTAGGCAGTGATGGAATCCTCATACTTCTTGGTCGAAGGTAATCTAAACAGATATTCGAGTACCACAATATATTCTTAAGCCGATTTTAATCTTTGGATCGCGGTTAAATGATAACAACGAAAAGAATTGTTATTATAGGATGCGCGTCCTTCGCGAGAATCAACACTATTGGTCTGTATACTCTTATGCAACCAGATTTCCACCTGGCAAAATAATTTTACGTTCTAGCATAACTTTATCATATTTAGATTTCTGCTTTTTGAAATGTTTTAATTTTTTTTTTCACAACTAAAATAGCTTCACGCACGTAGTAGTAATCACATAACGCTCATCCAATAAAAAAAATATTTGCTAAGAGGACGGAGAAAGTGATGAAAAAAATTTAAAAAATGTTAAAATGTTTCAAACTCCGAAATTTTAGACCAGTACAAACAGGATGCGCAGAAGGAAACGCAACCACTTCCGGCTGTCAGAGTTGGTGCATCTCAATCAGGCTTCTATGAGCAAGGACATATAATAAAATCAGCCTTGCTAAAGTTCTTTCTCGAAAACGTTGGTAGCTCTCGTACCAATAGACCATGCCGCCAGGTGTTTGGCGGTAGGCAACCAGGGCGCCAAGTCTTCTAAATTGTCATACTGACACGATACTATTGCAATTCCATTGATCCGATGTGCGCAGTCTAATAATTCATAATGGTGTCATAATGAACGAAAAGAATTTTAGTACAAAAACTGACAAAAATGACAACTAAAAGATCATTGTGGCACGATTGTAGTTTCAGTGGAAAAACATCGGTAAACTATTATGGCGCCATTATGACGCTATTGTGTTAGTAGACTACCAAAACTGTAAAATGTGACACCACTGGATAGTTCATTGGAACACAATTGTAATAGCAGAATTGGACCTACCATGGTGGTACTTTGGATCCTTGCTTTGGGTTCCCTCAGGATATTTTTCCCTTACCACCCACCACCTTGCCAACCACTCAGCTATCACCAAGTTTTCGTAAGTACAACATGGTGGTAACTTCTCGTGAGTGAATCACGTGTATTCGAAAAATTGGGTTACAAAATTGCAGTTGGCATCACGTTTCATTCACATTATGGACATGTGTGGACTTTGCGAAACTACGATAGTGTCTTCTGTGATAGGTCATTAACAATATGACACGTTTCAAATGACTTCTAAATCATTTATTGAAAGACCTTTGCAGGCACTTATGAATAGTCTGACTATTACTGGTTCGGAAGGTTGCATTTGCTGAGAAGAGCCGGCAATAAACTCGGCGATTACTCTTTTCAAAACAAGATTAGGTTCTTTACATATTTACGTTCTAATCGTACTGACAACAATTGCGTGCCCTCATAGTCTGACTAATACTGGTTCGGAAGGTTGCATTTGCTGAGAAGAGCCGGCAATAAACTCGGCAATACTCTTTTCAAATATTAGGTGAAATGTTGGTGCTTTTCAATCACTACTTGCAGAATTCTTAAAGGACACAGAAATCTTTCTTAGTTTCGTAGTATCAATCTCGGTGCTTTCCACAGACGCACAATTATCTAGAGGCCTGGCTCCAATCACTACTTATATTTTTATAATAGCTACACCATGCTCTTTTGCTATTTACTTAACTCAAGGTTACCTTACAAATTTCGTTTACTATTTAATAATAAAGATAACAATCCATACAATCCTGTTCATGACATTTATACCTGTAGCGAACGGCCCCGTAGTATTTTTTGTTACTGTAGTGATGTTTTTTGTCGATAGTTTTTGTTATCGATAATTTCCTTGAAAATTATTTATATTCCTCTTTTATTTTCCGATCAAAGATAAAACTAGATTGTCCGCAAACGCTTAAAATACAGTCCGGTAAATAAATCTCTTGCGGCTTGAGGTCTTATATCCAGTTAGTAACATGTCCATAAGGGTTAAAAAATATGTGTTTGTTCTTTGATCGGAGTAATAAAAATATACTTAAAGATTCCCTAGCAGCTTGAGACCCTAATGGCACAGACTTTATACCTAATTGGGTCTTGTGTGGTCTATAATTTGCATCGTAAATTGTGACGACGCAAAGTATTTTTTTTTGCTGTTATTACTCTTTGAAGACGATTGCGATTGTCAAAGCAATCAGAAGTCGATTTAGCAAATGATTTTGTTTCTTCATCGTGATATTGTGTTTTCTTGATAATATTTATTTCAATTTATAAATTCGCTTAGAATAACCATGGTGTTAATGGTCAACTTGATAGAGAGATTAAAGTTAGACTATCATAAGTGCCTCCGAAGATCCTTTACAATAATTTTGATTTTGATACTTTTACAGGAAAGTATCTGGAATATCTGTTATTTTCTTGTTACGTATTGTTGTTTTGGATCAGAATTACAGTATTTTAAAACTACAATGACATGACCGCCTCTAATCGCAACTAAATCAGGTCACTGTTGAAGGCTCTATGAAGCTTGTTAACTCTTACATATTTCATGTTTTTTATCCCTTCTTCACATGTAGTTATTAGATTATTTGTTATTTTATCAAACTTCTAGCTAGCTATTCTGCTGTAAAATTTGCGAAATATTCGTCGAAATCTGTACCTTTACAGAAAGCTAACATAGATTTATTAATCAATATTATCGATGAAAAATCCTAATAATTGAGCCAGTCATCTTCCATGCTTCAATTAATTCTCGATTTCATGTGAATACTATTATTATTCACCTCAACTTTGATTCCTTTCTGGATTCTGTAAGTATTTACCTTTATCGTCTTGACAAATGATATGACTGATGAAAAATTACATTCTTAATGTAAATACATTTTTGTTAAAAATTGCGTTTTTAATACAAGCTTTTTTTGGTGACTGTACTTGCATTATCATCCAATACACTAATGTATACCAAATATCAAGTTTAATCCGACACTGGAAGTGGGTGAAATTCGATTTGCAAGATTCTACAGATTTTCACTGTGGGTTTTTAAATAATGAATTATATTTTAATTAATGCTTCTGTCGAACATGTTCACGTAATGCTAAGAAATAGGTAGATTATCATAAAAAATCATTTGATCGATAAATTTATCGACTTCACCCTAGCCCTAAAATTCCCACATACGAGCTTTCGTAAAAATCCAATTTCACCCGTGTCCGAGGCCCGAGGGTGTGAAGCGGGGGCGGGGTGGCACTCCCGCGCACCTGGCGCCTGAGACGCCAATCGCATGCGCCCGCGCAGCCTACGGGAAAATGAAATGAGTATTATATTATGCGTGCGAGGTGTTTCAACTTGTGAAATTATGTATTGATAGTTAAATAATAATGAGTTTATGAGATTACCGAGTATCTTCCCGGTTCTTCTCAATTGTAGGATGAATTCGGTAGCTTTGACGTCTCCAATGCATTTGAGACTACCATCTAATTAGGCTGACTACTGAATATACCGCTAAAACCAGGTTGATTACACACATACTCCGAAAAAACAGACATGTTCATGCACAGAAATGGTCCTGGGTGGGAATCGAACCCCTGACCTGTGGCTTAACAGCTAGGCTATCCACCACGCCAAACGGCAGAAGCTTGAGAAAGTAGTATTTTTGTCACTTTCCCGCAACCCGCTCATCGCTTATCCCTCGACAACTCCGTCCGTCAACTCGTGCGCCGCCCTGCACCGGTCTCGTTGCATACCTTTTGTTTTTATTATTTCACACTGAGACGCAATCGTAACTGTACGGAACAGCTGTTGGGACCTTTGACCTTATGGGTGGAGTGACCTGATTTGTTTTGTCCGGGAATGAGGATTGGGCGTCGTGGTGCAGAGGAATGGATGAGGTGGACGCACGTGTGATCATCTGATACATTGGCTATCGATCATCTAAGGCGATGATAGCTCAGTGGTAGTGACGTCGGATACCGAGGCGAAGGTCCCGGATTCGAATCCTACAATGAGCTTGAGCTTTCGGTGAAGGAAAACATCGTGAGGAAACCATAGCACGGTGGTAGGGTACTTTGTAGTACCCGCCTGGCTGGCTACCACCCTCAAGTTGAAAATCTGTCGCCAAGCACCTTTCGGTGTGTTCCGATAGCTGCACTTAAGAGCCAGTTCCTTCTAGGCTTTGTGTGCTTACCACCTTCGGCCACATCATCACTTACCATGGTGAGATTGAGGTCAAACACAGGCCTATAAACAGTAAAAAAAAAAAAAAAAAATCTAAAGAAAGTGTTTTCTCTTCCAAATTATAATTGTTTCTACATATTGTCAATGATATTATAATAGAGATAAGCTACCCTCATACTAAGCGGCGCACATAGGGGTATTTTGCATTACTAGCCGGGCGAAATTATTTGTGTCGATTTTTTTGGCGTAATGTAGGTAGGACTTACTAAAATGTACAGACAACCTATCCTGTTCTGCGTGGAACGCAAAAAGCTAACGAACGTTTATTTTGATATTAAGGTAGGCCATTGTAGCGGACGTATTAGATTTTAAGTGCTTGTAATTAAATAAATGAATGAAAACTGTTTGCCTTTAGGGATAAAGGCAAACAGTTTTGGTCTGGTATGATGAAAAAATAAAGAAGTATTCATGATTTTGGGTAGTTTTTATTAATCAACCAACTTATTTAAAATATATATAGTCTAATTTGATGAGGAAGAATGCCTGGGTTCATTGTCACTTTCTCTGACCTCTTCTGTTTCCAATTCCAAATCTGAATCATCTTCAGATTCTGTAGAAGGTGGCAACAACATAGCTATCGCTTCTTTCGAAAAAGGATGCATCCTCTTCTGCGGTTTTGGCCTCAGACTTGTGAGCAGTGGATCCGAGGATAGTAGAAGGCGATTTATTACATCCGCATTGCAATCTACCCTCGAAAACTTCCTGATCATCATATCAGCCCATTCGATGTCCACTGCTGAACATAGGCCTCCCCCATTGATTTCCACTTCGAACGGTTCTGGGCCGCTTGCATCCAGCGGCGCCCAGCGACTCTGACCAGGTCGTCGGTCTACCTCGTGGGAGGTCGTCCCACCAGGTGACAAAGTTATACCTATATAATCTGAAATGTTTATTCCTAGCTTCAGCAGTCTCTTCCGATAGTAGTCCGATAGGCAATAACGCATTTTCCATTACTGTAACGAAAATAACGGTTAATACTTTTCAGCTAACAAAAACGTAAGTTTTGTCGAAAGTAGCAAAAAGTAGCAGTCAAATCGTGATAAACATAATAAAAGACAGTTTTTGTCATACGTTACAACAGAAATCGTTACACGGAAGTACTCGGAAGTATAACTATTCCCCCTTTGAAATGTACAATTCAAATAAAAATTGCGTAAAATACGAGACAGTTATAAATTTAACTTGACGCTTATAAATACATGTAAACATTAGGAAATTGTAATAAATAAAACGGTTCTGACCTGTATAATGATCATCCATAGTAGTTTTGGTTAAATAACTCACAATAAAAAAGCACTGAGGTCTCAAACTGGGACGTTTTTAATGTAGCCAGTAAATGACGCGAGCGCATGCGATAACGATCAAGTTCCGAATGCTCTGTGGCTGGCTGGCGAGGGCGCACGACCCCGGAAAGGGTCGTCTATTGTTTAGTAGCTTCCTGGCTCGCTAACGAGTATTCATTTTTGATTCTGTTTTAGAATTTGTTTTTACCAATTTCGCCCGGCTAGGAATGCAAAATACCCGTATGTGCGGCGTTCAGTTATTGTTGAATTAAGTGAATGCGATAGATAATACGGAACGTATGGTACAGAAAGAGATAGAACAAGCAGCAACTAAGCAAAATTACGACAATTGTCTGAATTTGTCTGCAACAATTAGCGTGCGTTAGTGCGATATCTAAATTTTTTTTTATAATATCATTGACATATTGTACTACTTTCTTATCGTCTATTCCATGTATCCATCCTAGTTCAGCCTCATCAATAGGCTTGTGGTTGACCTCAATTTGTGGTAGTATGTCGTGATGATTTGGCTGAAGATGAAAATCATAATAACCTCGATAACTGACCCCCAAAGATTGTAAAGAATAAAATCGACATTCGGACAGAGTTCCGAGTTCTGCATTCCGTGTTGACTATTGTGCACACAGCAAGGTCTAGAGTTCTAGAGTTCTGCAATATTCGCTACTGATCGCCCATCATACACTTTTTTTTACTTTCAAAGGCCCCACATATCTTACAGTCAACGCGGAATGCAGAACTCTAGAACTCTTCTCTGTGGGATAAATTTCAGCTACACCAGCAAAACCTCGATAATATAATGTGCTTACTCAAGTATACCATCATAAGTACCATTAATTATCGAACCATAACTCTTGTACTATTAAAACTCCATCTCAACATACACCACCCTAAGCTAACCCTATAGATATAGCGAGGATATATCCCCCCTCCCCTCCCCCGCCAGACGCTCCGCGGAGCGAAACGTGGGGCGCCAGCGCACCCTACCTCGTCTGTATTGCTGTCTCACTCGTATGTTCCATATTTGAATTTAAATTGTATTCGAATTTTTAAACTTTTATGAGTCTTCATCTAATGCATTTCAGGTCAGGACCTATTGATAGATTCCTAACTTTGGAACTTCGCTGATTCCTTATGCACTTTACATATCGATATGGTTTCCACGTGGTAAGGAGTGTGGTTGTTGCGAGATGGTAGCTTTATTAGAAGGGTTTTCAGATCAAACTACAGACATAAATCTAAATAGATACCGCAAGTCGGTATCAAAATCAAGCGTGTAACTTTTTTGTACCTACCATAATGTCACAAGATTGATTTAGTAAGGCTGCCATTAGATTTTTAACGTGAAAATCAAGCTATCCTATTTGTCAGCTAAACACATCCCTCGCTACACATCTCTGGTGGACATGCAGCCTTATGCGAGTTCCCTTTTGAAACAGTTTCAAAAGAAGAACATTCGGGTCCATTTTTGCACAAATTTTGACACGCGAAGTGCATAAACTCGCGGCATCTATTTAGATGTATGTCTGTGGAACAAACCCAGTTTTGAGCCTTCAAAGCTAGTTTATTACCGTTGTCATCATCTTTTGGAATTTTGTGCTTATGGATAGCTATTGTCTGAGCAGAATTTGAATTATGCAAGACTGGCATCAAAAACAGGAAATTTAAATTGAATATTTAGCCAATTTTTTCTACCCACCTACGTACACACTTGCAAACTTCAGGTTGTAAGCAAGTCCTACCTGCTAACTACAATATACGGTAGAGAGGAACAGCGATATCGAACTGCTTAGAGCATGATAGAGACGGAAGAGTGTGGTCGTGTCGGCGGGACAGATGTTCAGTGAAGTATGCGGCGCTTTGTATGCGGGTGAGTTTTTTTGGCCAGTGCGTTAGGTTTGGGTCCGTTTGTCAGCGGGTTCATTAGCTGAGCGATAATCGGAACGGTTTTAGGTATTCTTAGTTCGGCTGTTGTTGATGATTTACACCTAAGTCACACATTTATAGGTTATTTTTCATAGTTATGTGATGTGTTTGGAGTTTCTAATTATTTAATACTGCGGTTTCACCCGCGTTCCCGAGGGATATATTGTTTTCCCGGGATAAAAAGTAGCTTATATCACTCGGGAATATGTAGCTATCTATTAGTGAAAGAATTGTCCGAATCGGATCAGTATATTCGGAGATTATCCTCCGCATGTTTATATGCGGAGGGTAATCTCCGAATCCAAAGTCCGCTCTCTCTCTTTATAATAGTAATATAGATTGTTCACAAATGAGGGCTGTGTACGGGTTTGAGCAAAGTCGAGAATTTTAGATAGATAGCAAATCAAAGCAACCCTGTGTCAAGTTCCCATAAATTAACCTTGTTTCAACAAGATATCAAACTATTTGTGCCCTCAGCTTAAAGTCGCTTGTACATTTCCGCTGGCACTGCCACCGCAACCCAAGGGTTGTCTATTCCACCGGCTTCCTGACCCTGCTCGTGGGAAATTGTCTATGGTATGATTTTACAATGATGACACCTCCGCCGCCTCTGTCTATGGTATTGTATTTGTTTTTCGCACCTACAACAATAAGAACAGATGTTGTGCTAAATGTAATGAGTTCTAGTTCTGTTTGCTGATTTTTTGTTTCTCAAATGATAGTACCTGTTGAGGAAGTATTAACGGTAAGTAAGGTAATTGACAATGCGACTAAATCTGATAATTGTCTAAGAAAACCGAAAAGGTTGTATGGATTGTGTGAGGAATGATATGAGTTGAAAATAAATTATGCCAGATAACAGAGCTGATGAAGTAGCGTATTGCAATCACACATAATATGAAGAGAGCGAAACGAAAGTCTATTTAAATTATGAAAATGAAAATGCAGAAGAGGAAATTCGTGAACTCTTTCAGATAGTCTATTTGGTAACAGGAAGGTTTACCATTATATTAATAACTAACATCCTCATGATAAGTGATAGACAGAAAATGACAAGATTCTTTAAATATCTGAAAATCAGCGCTGCAGCATCTCCCAGTCCCGGTGTAGCTGAGATAGAAGCTTTTTTGGTATCACACAGCTCTTCATTATCTGCTATGCCATTGTTTTCTGCGTGAGTCCTAACAAGAAATCATCTATCAATAAGTGTATCGGAATAATCAGGACTGTAGTGACCATCCTTTAAAAGTTGTATTCGAATTTGAAATGAGTGATTTTGATTTTTAAGCAAATGAAATCAAAGCAATTTGCCTTTCAACCAAGCAGCAGAACAAAAATTCAAACATTTGAATTCGGAAACGGAACGGAACCGGCTCGTATGCGTGCGCGCATCCAATTTTTTGCTCCCGTCCTAGGGTGCTTTGTTGTAACCACTGTCTCTATCCCCTTCGCACGTATGTAAACCACCTATTGCCGTCTCACGTTCGGGGGTGGTGCCTTGGGGGTGTATAGACGCCAGATGTTTCGGAGATTGCCGTGTTCTTTCTACGTTTTTTTTTTTACATTTTCTCTTTCGATTCGGTCTGGAATCGAACAATGGACGCGCGCTTAAAAGATTTCACGTTTAAGACATATGGCAGGTATTTTTTTTTGTAAATATTGTAATTTTTGTATTTAATCTGGGTGTACGTTTGCGATGGTCGTTAGTTGGATCAGTATTTTGCAAAAAAAAATTGCAAGTTTATATATTTTGTCTAAAATTATATGTTTTTTTCTTTTCATCTGCACTAATGCGTGAATTCGTCATCATCATCAGCCTATAATGTCCCACTGCTGAGCACAGGCCTCCCTTTTACCAATTAGGGTGAAAGGGAATGGGCAATACTCCACCACGCGCGCCCACTGCGGGTCGCTGGATGTAGGCTAGTGGTCAACCTACTGTTGGAATTTTTCAAGCCGCCTAGGAGGCATCCAACTAGCTTAACGAGTATCACAATTAAGTGATAACCGGGACCAACGGCTTTACGTGCCTTCCGAAGCACGGTAACGCTCGATTTGAAATACCACTAGGCGGTCACCCATCCAGGTACCGACCACGACGGTGTTAGCTAACTTTGCCGATCGATTAAGAACGGCTAATCATGTTACACCACGAACGCTTCATATTAACTTTTATGCAAAATGGTGACTTAGTTTATTTTATATACCAGTAATGTGTGGCCTGCGAATCTGGTAGAGCATAGCGTTTATTCGCTCAAACAGCAGCTCGACTGTGGAAGTACCTCCACCTTACAGAATACCGCAGACAAATAACTTTATGTTGTGTTCCTGCGCGTGTGTAAGCGAGCCAGAGCTCATTGGGTAAGGTGGTAAGGTCGGTAACGCGTGAGTGATTACTCGTGTGTTGCTAGCGTCTATATGGCTTCGGTAACCGCTTACCATCAGGAGTTGCAAAGCACGCTGGACATTAGTTAGTAACTTAGGCGGTTAACACACTGCCACGCACGCAGCGTAGCGTGTGAATGCGTGTTTTAACGTTGCTTGTAAGTATCTCCGTTTGTATAGAAAAGACGCACAGTCCAACACACAGAAAATGCATCCACGCGCGTTCATACAGATCACGCGCCTACATTCGTCTCGAGACGCAAGGTATGGCACACCGAGTCTCGTAGTGCCGTGCGTGATTTTGGATGGAATGAGTCAGAGCCGCCGTGAATTCACAAAACGCAACTACGCGCGTGAGTGCGTAAAAAACCTGCACGATAATGCAGATCTGCACTCCCGCAAGTACGCGCGTAGGTGCGTTGACACGCAACATGCAGCGTGGTGCGTGGCAGTGTGTTAACCGCCTTAGTAAGCTTATAAGTAAAAGCAGTAGAGGCTGCTTTTTAAAAAAAAGTTTTCTCCTAAAGAATAGATAAATTATAATAAGACCCAGGGAGTAAGAATATTAATACAGTGTAAAACTATTGTTTACGCTTCATAGATATATCATACGTTAGTGAATTACTGTCAGAAAAAAAATCGATTTGTGTTACTTGTTGTTCTCCGTAAAAGTATCGATTAAAGACGACAAATTGGCATTCGTTATAATGTATTTAGTCGTTCAAAAATTTTTTTTTTTTTAACTCCTTTTTCTTTACAATCTGTCTCACAAAGGACATTCAGTAATATGTGTGAAATTATCGTAGGTAGGTCATGTAGGGTATGCAACCATCAAAGCATCCCTCCTTCTAATGTGGTTAAAGAAGGTCTTGGGGCTTTTCCCTTTTTAGTTTACTGATTACATTGGTCTGTGACATTAATTTCTGAGCTTCTTCATTTGGGTGGCAGTCCATTATTTCTTTGTAGCTAAGAGTTATCTTTTTGGTCACTTCCTCAACTGTGAGCATTTCCAGGTCTTTATGAAGAGTTTCGTTGGCTACAAAATATGAACGCGCAGTTCGTTTCAATTTCAAGGCACCGTCTTACCCATACTTCTACTCACGGCACATACTCTAGTACAGTCGCTCTATTAATATTATATCTCTATGTTTTTTTATACCATTAATGCCAGTAAAAATTATAAATGGTTTCTATAAACAATGGTAGGTTTTTTAATTGCTAAACTGGGCATATGTGGTGTTGTGTGTATCTCAAAATAAACTCATTTTCTTTCTTTCTTTCTTTGCATATAAATGATTCCGGAAGCTATTTTTTTTGCGTTTGATAGTTACTTCCATATGGGAGGGACTACTATACAAAAGTTTGAGGTCTTTACTTCATTATTAGTAAAGATACAAGTCTTAATTTTAACCGATAACGGTCTGTAAATTATAGGAATCGGCCATAAGGTGGCAAACAAGCATACGGCCCGCCTGATGGTAAGCAGTTACCGTAGCCCACAGACTACGGAGGACATATTCTCGCTAACAAAAAACTGTGTCTATGGAGTCGGCCACCTCTCACGCACACCTTAGTTGGCTATTCCGCGGGAAATTAGACTCTATCGCCGTTTACACAGAGTCGATTACTCGCGCTCAACTAATGTGTGAATGTGTGCGTGCCGGCTTGTACGTACAGCGTGGTGGCCGACTCGAGTGACACAGTTTTTTGTTAGCGAGAATATATCCGACTTTTTTAAATATCTGTGCCGTAGCCTATGGACGCTTGCAACACCAGGGGTATCACTCGCGCGTTGCCGACCCGCTATGATAAGCCCTATGTCACCTCGCTATATGTTTTTATTTATTTTTAGCACACTCGCCTTTTCATAATTGAGCTACTCTCTATAATATGTTTTTTTCTCAATTTGCAGGTAAGTCATCGCTTAGCCCACATAACATCAAGGTAATTGTATCATTAAGTGATAGCCATAAAGGATGCGAGCTGAGATGATCCTTTATACAGAACGACGGGAATACAGTTAACGTATCCGGTGACGTGTGCAAGTTATAGGAGGCAGAGGGAGCGATTTATATGTATCTATTGTTATCCTGAAAGTTTTTTATAATTTTCGGGAGATGGTTCTACTGATTTTTTTGCAATAAATTAGTATGCTTTTTAATATTTTTATCGTGCGAAAAAGTTAAAGGTCACCACTCAGTAGTATCAGCACGGCTACGCCTCGGCAAATACCTTGCCATGCAAGTGACGCCTTTAGAGACTAGATAAAATAATGACGTCTCGCGGCAAATGCGCTTGCCGCTGCAAATCACTAGTCCTGCTGACGCGTGGTCAGCAGGACAGCTTCTAGAGAGCGACCCGCTCGCTTACGGCATAACGCCTGCAAACCGATGCTTGCCAAAGCCGCGCCATTTTCACCTGGGCGCCTCGCCACCCGCGAGCTGCGCCACCTTGTGGACGGCGCGCTCGCTGCTACTGGTTCAATTGTTTTGAGGTGATACCGGGCCGTTGCAGTGTCGAAGCGGTGCTGCTATAATGAGTGACGACCTTTAGACTTGTCGGCAACTCATGCCACAGGTATGGGGCAGAGTTTAATTAATTATATCATTCAAGATAATTTGGTTTTAATACTAAAATATTTTCACTATGCAACGTTTATTAATTACTTGACGTACGAAAGCAGCGTAAGCTATAAAATTATTTCATTACGTAAATTAATATTTTATAAATTGCAATTTATTAAAATGGCACGATTTCATTTCAAGATCATACGGCAACTTTTGAATATTTCATGGGTTGTAATATTTTTCAAACATTTTAATGTTTTTCATTCACGCCAATATTCGCTTTGCGCTTTCAACCCGGGCGGCTCTCGATATCGCTCCCCGGGGCGATAAAACGCCGGTTCGATTCCCGTGCCGGAAATAGCCCGGTCAAGAACCTGTGCGAAAAATTCGCATCGCCATACTTACTCAGTTTTGTGTGTGTTTGTGCGGTTGCTTTCTCGGTATTTTAAGGTGATTCCTTTCATATATGCCGGCAGATTTATAAATTCGCAAATTGCAGCTAAGCAGTATGTACTCCGTTACTTTCCCGTATTGGTAGCATTTAATATGTTAAATTTGTGTTACTTGTCAGTATCATTTTCATTCTATTTTTCATTCGTCACTACGAAACAGTCGTACAGTAGTACCCAACTGATATGGCTTACCGATGTACCTGCACAGAAGATACATTTTCAAAGCGCGGGACACGCTATTGGTCGGCAGCTGCCGCCATGTTAGCGGAGGGGCCTAACGCGCGAGTGAGACGGAACTAACAGCTGCAGTGTATTATGAACCTTATAGTAGTGGTCTAAGGTTGATTGTAAATTTTAAGCATTCTTTCGTTAATCTTCGGAGCCATACTTTCTTTTCTGTGCGAACGAAGATTCACGACGCGCCTTATCAGTTGGGTACTACTGTAACTAAAGCGTCGAGGAAATGTGTAACGAACGCAGTGATGCAACGGACCTCAATCAAGCGCGCTGAATCGCCGCGAAATTTAATTTTATGTACGGTACGCTTCTGTGGGGGACCCACGATCTCTGTCTATTTAAAAAATATACCACACGTGTTTAAAGAATAATTCTCAATCGTGTAAATACGGTGAAATATTATCAGTATATATTTTAAAGTGATACAATTTGTTTGTTCAGAACTATATCTTCACGACACGTGCGGGTGTGAGGGATTGTCAATATTTGATGATGGATAAATCGTCTTATCGGTACAAATAACTCATACAGCTTTCGCCCGGTGGTTTCTCTCGTTTCCGGTCTAAAAAGTTCCATTATACTTATGGCCAGGCATCAATGAGTGTCTAGGTTAGCTGTGAAAACTAAGCAAAATAACGAATCATCAATTTTGACTTAGAATTTGAAAACGTATATTTTTATCTTGTACACACGGCTACAGATCAAGCTATACATTTCCAATATAAGCTGACCTCTCATTGTACGGAAATCCTATACAATGCGAGATCAGCTTATACTGGAAATGTATAGCTTGATGTGTTGCCGTGTGTACACGTGACCGGTGGGAAATTCAAATAATAATAAAAAAACAAAATCAAAAAGGTTTTAATCAATTTAGGTCCTGATAAGGCCTCAGTTTAAGTGTATTCCGAACCGGTGGTAAATTCAACTGTATGTACCAATTTAACGTTCATAAGTGCCTTACTAGGGCCTAAACTGAATAAATGACATTTTGATTTTGACACATATTTCTTAAGATACTCGGTCCTGGTATCTTTGCCTGTATTCAGCCTATGAATGTCCACTATCAAACCTATAGATTTCCCACAAGTAACCATCATGAGTCTTACATTTAATGATGGATGATGACTCATGCTGAATTTCACAACATTAGTTATACGGATTAGACAACAGAAAAAGTACCTTCTTCTAGTTTCATTTTCGCACTATGTAAAAAACATTTTTTTTTTTTTATTTTTTTACTTTTTATAGGCCTGTGTTTGACTGCAATCTCACCATGGTAAGTGATGATGCGGCCGAAGGTGGTAAGCACACAAAGCCTAGAAGAAACTGGCTCTCAAGTGCAGCTATCGGAACACACCGAAAGGTGCTTGGCGACAGATTTTCAACTTGAGGGTGGTAGCCAGCCAGGCGGGTACTGTAAAGTACCCTACCACTGTGCTATGGTTTCCTCACGATGTTTTCCTTCACCGAAAGCTGAAGCTCATTGTAGGATTCGAACCCGGGACCTTCATCTCGGTATCCGACGTCACTACCACTGAGATATCATCGCCTTGAAGTAGTACTTAGATTCATTTTTGCACGTGTAAAATGTACTACTTAGTAAATGAAAAGAGTGTAATAATTGCGGGTTCAGGACACACAGTATAAAGCTACTTTCAGTACCCTTAGGCTTCAATACAAAAAAAATTAAGGCAACTATGTACTAGAACGCAGTTTTGCACGACCAAAATGACTTAATGACATCACGTTCGAATATCACAATTTTAGGGGCGTTTTCGACGCTCTCCGACTTTGCCCAACTTGACTCTCATTTCTGACTTTTCTAGCGCTCTAATTGCAATTGGTCATAGACATTTGATCCCGCCAAAAATCATCATCGATTGACATAAAAAAAAAGTAGTCATATAGCCTATTTTAACCAGATCGTCGGTCAACCTGTTGAGAGGCCTACTTGACGGTTGACGTATCAGAACTCCCGCGATCCTCACAGCCTTGAACCTTCACCATTGTCTCACGCAACTAATTGGCCTTTCTCGAGAAGTCACCCGATGGTTCGGTAACCCGATACCCGATAGTATCACACGCCGGTGTCTGAGCAGCATACAAATGATCGAATTATAACGACAATCGTATAAATTATAGATGGATAGCCGTACGGGTTATTCTACTAATTGATCTCGAATTTGAGGGCTGTATCTCACGCTAGATTCGTGTTAACCGCTAAAGAAATTTGGCACACGTCAAAAAAGCCTTAGAGAACGATAGCTTCTTACATGGAAGATTAAAGATCTGGTATAGACAGGAGATTTTTTATAACATCTAAGAAGAACACCTTCTCCGCGCAAGTAGGCCATCAGCCTACCCGTTGTAGGGACCCGCTGAGTCTAATGGATGCTTTCGTTGTTGGGCTTCAGGCAGTGGACTTTTTCCAAGCTATTGACTACGATCATCAATGCCTTGAACATTTTTAGGGGCTGCAAGTATTGTTACTTCGATAGTATCTAGATTTTTTTGTTTGTCATCAAAGAATTCTATTGTTTTATCTCCAGGAAAATTCATATTGGTGGTTATAATTGAAGCTACTATACTCGTGATGTTTTCTCACATTGATCACATTCAATCTCATAAATTTATCACTCTTCCCAGTGTTGGTACAACCAAAGTTACAATCATAGTGATTCCAATATCACCCTGCTATCACATGTAACAACGGTACCTCAGTATGCAAATGTTTTGGCCAGGTGCGCGTCCGATTATTGACTTTTGATTGACCCCTGCCGAGGCCCCGCGGACTAGTCGTAATTATATCTCCCAAGACCGGTCCATAGTGATTTGGAGATTAAACATATAAATTAATATTAAAAAATTGAGTCATATTGTTTAAGATCTGAAGATTATTATCGATCTTGTATTATTTTGCTTTCACCCTTTGGTTAGCCTATGTACATCTGTTCTACTGTTTATTGAAACATCAATTTCTCTTCTGTTATTGTTTACTCATTTTTGAGATCAATCTTCTCTTATAACAACTATCTTATTACTTGGTTCGCTTCGTTATTTGAAAGATCTGGTGTTTCAGTTCTAAAGTGGTCTATAGAACTGCTACTTTTGAAAAATGTTTCACTTCTGTACAATTCAGTCGGTTCGGTCTTCTCTTAACAACATGTATCGGTGTTTAGAAGCAGTGCCCATATTTCCTATTAAAATATTAACCAGTATTGTAAATTTTATGCGCAATTCTTCTGGTGATTCAAAACAATTATAGAAATATCGTGTTTCGGAGTAGACCCCGCTAAATGCGCAACAATCCTTCGTGGTACTTAGATCATTAGGCGTATCTTCTTTCAAACGTTTCAATATACAGGTACTACATTAATCCATCATAAATGGACTCAATTAGAAAATAATTCAATAATGGCGATGTAATTTGTTAGTAATGGCCGGCGCTCGACATCTGTCGAGCTTGCATGTCTAGTTGATTGAGTTGTGCTTCAAGATTCCGTCATTATTGACTTGATATGTACGTGTGCATTCTAATTGTAAGCATAAGAATATCTAAAGCCAAACTGTATTATGGATTAGGCGAGGGAGATGATGATGATAATTTGTAGCATTAGTTGATGACAAAGTTTGAATGTTACTGAAATGTTGAGAGGGAGAGATGAAAGTCATGTGACGCAAAGATTGATGTACGTATGAAATTGAATATACATACATGACAAGGAAAATCAAAAAAGAGAGCGGTGGATTGTGTGAGAGAAGATACAAGTGAGACAAGAAGGATAAATAATAATAGGATAATGTTTAGGAACATGGTAGTCAGATGAGCTGACATATCGAAGAATCACAAATGAACGAGGACCGTAACCTTACGTAAGAACAGACTGAAGACCTCGATGACGATATGACAAAGAATACTTCGTTCAGTGACCGATAGTGATAACCTCATAAAAAAGAATTAAGTATGAAGTAATTTTTTCAGATATCATCATCATCATCATCAGCCTATAATGTCCCACTGCTGAGCACAGGCCTCCTTTCACAAATGAAGGTGAAAGGGAATGGGCAATACTCCACCACGCGTGCCCACTGCGGATCGGTGGAGGTAGGCTAGTGGTCAACCTACTGTTGGAATTTTTCAAGCCGCCTAGGAGGCATCCATCTAGCTTAACGACTATCACAATTAAGTGATAACCGGGACCAACGGCTTTACGTGCCTTCCGAAGCACGGAAGCGCTCGATTTGAAATACCACTAGGCGGTCACCCTTTTCAGATATACTTATTTTAAATGTCACCATAGACGTGTGAGTGATGCGTGAGACAATAAAGAATGTGAGGCACTTCTCATTTCATTACAATTGCTCATTGTTTACTGAAACGAATGAGACTTATTCTTTTAATGAACGATTAATAAGAGTTAAGGATTCTTAAAAAGATATTTGAAATTCTGCCTTTTTTCACCAAAACTTTTATGAAATTTGATCCTAATTTATCTGTAGATTCCTCGATCTTTGCATAACTCTTCGTTATTCTATAAAAGGCGTCAGTTATTTACCCTATTCTTTATCAGGAATGACGTTTGGAGCATTTATTATAGCACAATTACACGTTTTAGACTAGCCATTTTGTATGGCTGTGTTCGGTACAGAAATTTTTACTTTATCCGCATTTTGTGGTTGTATCGCGCAAAAAATGTACAATTATCGTATCTTCATAATAACTGGTAGTTGGGTAGCAGGTTTATTGTTCAACTTATAAAGTGCAACTGATTGTTAGCTATCAAAGAGTTGCTATATCGAAAATTGCCATAGTTTCATTAACATTCAATTGATTAATTTAGAATCAATGGAAATTTTCGTACTTGCCATGTATTAAAGTAAATTCAAGATGAAATTCTGTTTCAATTTAATTTCAATACATTTTATTTTCCAGAAAATATCCAAATTTACAATAGGTTTCTCCTTTTAAGCAAATATTTGCTTGTGTTAGATAGAATTAGGTCTTACTTCCTTCATTCAAAACAATAAATAAACTAAACTATTTCAAGGCTTTTTAATGGAATATCAGGTGTTACACCCTTACGTAGACAAATCCTAGGCTAGTTAACCATTCTAAATAGTTCCAAAGCCATCCAGCAATTCCGTAACAACTGACAACTGGCACACGCAAGTTATGTGATCAAGGCACCAGCGAGGGCGTGCGCCCGCGCACGGCAGGTGTGCTACGGAATCCTGTTTCTGTTACACGCGTCTTGGTCTTGGGGTTATGGACGAGTCGAAATGTTCCTCATTGGGAATACAAGGAGAATTTGAAGGAATTATCATAGAAGATATGCGAGGAAATCATAACCTAGTCCCAGTTTAAATTTTCTATGAATGGCAGATTTGGACATGGTTGCTTAACTTCAGTAGTACAATGGAGTGCGTTCGATTTTTTTACACTATGTAGTAGCTAATAAGCATACGCCACGCCTGATGGTAAACAGTTACCGCAGCTTATAGACCAGTGATTCCCAAAGTGGACTCGATGGGGGTAAAAGATGGCGTGAATAAAAGTTAGGGTCCACGAAAATTTATCTGGTTTCGATAGTAATGAACAAAAATGTTGAAAATGGTCTACGAGAAATAAGTTTGGGAACCTCTGCTATAGATGCTTGCAACAACAGGGATATAACTCGCCCGTTACCGACCCACACCCATCTTGAAGAGGTGTTGAGATGAGTTGCAGTGGAATGTAGTGTCAGTGGTTCTGAGATAGACGCTACAAAAAGATGCCCCGCCCAAGATTTAGCCTTAGCAGCCTCATGCGGACAAATCGGCGAGCTAGCTAGCTCTCAACCGGGATACGCTACATATGATCTTCCCAACGTATCTGTATGTCCCCGGATAAAAATAAGATTAGGATTTTCCAATAATCTTTTTTGTATACATGCCTTATCCTGACAATTAGGAACTACAATCTTTCCTGTGCATCCGCTTCCAAATCCGGGATGTCATAAATTCTGCGTCATCCGCAAGATTGAGTGATATCACCAGAATCCCCAATTAAATATCCCCCCCCCCCCTACCACAAGCAAATAAGCCCCATGAGCATGACCTAACCAGTGTTATGCTAATTCATTTCATATTGAAATATAACAAAGGATATTAATAAAAGAGATCACTCTTCCATTGACCAGTCTTTATTGCCGGGAGCATAAAGATCAAAGTGCAATAAAATTTATGTAGCGTGCATAATCTCTTCACCCTTTGTGTTTGAGCGTTTTATATTGAACGGTCTTATGTAATTTTTCAAGTCGTAAAGTTGATGCTTGCTTTTTTGTTCGGGGTTCTGTAGTTAATATTTTGATATCTAAGTATTCAGAAGAAATAGGAGTCATGTTTTCAGAAGCTGTGACGATACCACAACTCTAATCACCCTAGTGTTCCGAGGAATTTCCCATGGCTACCTTGTATCATCGCAATTCTTGCTGTCCTGTATAATGTCCTAATTAATGCTAAGCACAGGATTTAGAAGAAATAGGAGTCATGTTTTCTGAAGCTGTGATGATACTACAACTCTACTCACCCTAGTGTTCCGAGGAATTTGCCCACGACTACCGTCTATCATCGCAATTCTTGCTGTCCTGTATAATGTCCTAATGCTGAGCACAGGCCTTCTTTCACAAATGAGGGTGAAAGAGAATGGGCAGATACTCAACCACGCATGCCCACTGCGAATCGGTGGAGGTAGGCTAGTGGTCAACCTACTGTTGGAGTTTTCAAGCCGCCACAATTAAGTGATAACCCGGACTAACGGCTTTACGTGCTTTCCGAAGCACGGAAAACGCTCGAGTTGAAATGCAAGTAGGCGGTCACCCATCGAGGTACCGGTGCATGGTAGCTTAACTTCGCCGATCGATTAAGAACGGTTAATCATGCTACACCACGAGCGTTTCTCCTTAAGGCGGCCCTCTGTGGCCGGCGCAACTTCAACGCAAGCATAGTCTAAAAGCTTGTTGTTTCATCCAACGTAATGTTTGACTGCGAAAAAAGAGAGACAGCATCAGAGCCGTCGGTTATCAGTCGGTAAATTCCGCTGATCACTCGCGGCCGCTTCGCTAGGCCGTCATTCATGATTTCGAATTCATAAAACTTGTTCCAGGAGTATACTTCTTGTGAAAAAATCTTACAAGTTTGTGAAAAAAAAGTTAGTTATTTAGAATCTCCAATACATTTGCAAGCCTGTTATCTAAATGTTTTCTTTACTTTTACAATTTATAGGTACAATTGATATGGCCAAAGTTCAGGCAAAAACGCTGTTTTTCGGAGGCTTTGACTGAATTTGTTTCACACTTTTTTTTAATTACGCCTAGATACACGGCTAGATATAGTGCACAAGATACTAATTTGTTCAAAACATCTAACGAAAAATGTTTAACAACGCCATAATAAGTACAGAGGTTTTGTATGAAAAGTATGACGAATTGAGTCCTCTTAATCATTGCAACCAAAATAATCTCGCGCTGTGCGGTTTCAAAGGAGTTTCCTACCGTAGACGCCCAAGTTGTTTTCAAGATGGGTGTGAAGAGATTTTTGAAGGGCAACGCACGTACGTTGTTGTCATACCGAAAATACGGACACAGTGTTTTGCACACTCATTTATAATGCGGACAGCAAGGGAGTGGAACTTGCTTCCGGCGTCTGTGTTTCCTGACTCTTACAATCTAGGGACTTTCAAGGCCAGAGTGAATAGGTTCCTTCTGGGTAAGCGTTTTCCGTCTTAGGCTTCGTCTTTTTCTGTTATGGGCGGGTCAGTGGCCAAAAGCAAGCACATTTCATTTAAAAAAAAAAGCGCGCGATTTAAACTCATGCTGTTGCATGCGTCTATAGGCTATCAAGTCAAGAAAATTCCTCATCGTGATCATCATACCAGCCCATGAATGTCCACTGCTGAACGTAGGCCTCCCCCATTGATTTCCACTTCGAACGGTTTTGGGCCGCTTGCATCCAGTGGTGCCCAGCGACTCTGGCCAGGGGCTCTACCGCGTAACTTTGGTGGTAATGGTAACGAACATCATTTATAAATTTCATCCAATCAGGGCCCGCGAATGGTCATCGTCGCGTCATATCGCGTGCGCGTCATTGGATGAAATAATTAATGGTGTTCGTTACCACTAAAGATACGCAATAGCCCGGCAGGTCGTCCCGTTCGGCGCTTTCCAGTACGTGGTCGCCACTCGAGAACCTTTCTTCCCCAGCGGTTATCGGTTCTTCGAGCGATGTGGCCTGCCCATTGCCACTTCAGCTTAATAATTCTACGAGCTATGTCCGTAAAAAATATCCTACTCGTGCCAAAAGCTAGTTAATCTTTTAAACACTGTACCCTAAACTCCGATAGCAATTTTAATCCCATCCAAAAGACAAGTTGAACGACCGTGTACATAAAAAATGAAAAAGGCTAAACGAAGGGGAGCGGGATTTGAATAGCGAATCCCGCCGCGAGTGCTCTATTCACTGCGCCCTCGGGCACCGGCCTTGTACCGAACCCGCTGGCTTTAGATGTAAGGAATTTTATTAAGAGTTGCGCACGCGACTATTATGTACAAGTATGTAATTATTACTGATTGCTGCAGATTCTTTCGGGTTTTTTGAGGAAATTATTGGATTTCCTTAGATAGATGTTGCTGTAATTTTCATCAAATATTCAGTTTTTTTTTCATGGCATCACACGATTTGTGTATTTTGCCAATGTCGAGTTATATTATAAGTTCTAGTCAGTCACCGTCCATAAAAGTCATGTTTTAGTAAAATGGTGGTCATCGTACTAATACTTTTCACGGACTTTTTGAGACAACATGAAAAGTCACGATACACGTAATTCATTTCATTTCACATTGATTGATCTTTATTTGATATAAAAACACCGATAATATGAAATAAAACTCAAAATACACGTGTTTATGAATATAAAACAAAAGCGCAACGATCCTTGCTAACTTAACTAAAGGCTAGATGCAAAGAATAATAACTATCAGTACAGTAGTACCCAACTGATACGGCTTACCGATGTACCTGCACAGAAGATACATTTTCAAAGCGCGGGAAACGCTATTGGTCGGCAGCTGCCGCCATGTTACCGCGCGCCGTGCGGAGGGGCGTGACTTGCGAGTGAGACGGAACTAACAGCTGCAGTGTATTATAAACCTTATAGTAGTGATCTTAGGTTGATTGTAAGTTTTAAGCATTCTTTCGTTAATCTTCGGGGCCATACTTTCTTTTGTGTGCGAACGAAGATTCACGACGCGCCTTATCAGTTGGGTACTACTGTACCTAAAGAATGGGCACGCATATCACTTTTTAGAGTTTTTTGCCAGCTAATGATAGATTTTAATTACATAGATATTATGTACCGCCTGTCGCCCGCAGTTTCATTCGTGTCTAGGTTTATAAATTTGCTTATACCCCTTTATATATGCTATTTGCGCGCCATTAATCGCGACCTGTTCAAAGGTTTAATCAAATAAACGATTCGGCATAATTTTTGTAAAGTAAGTTTTTTACTCTCCCTAGTAGCCCTCATATGCAGGATAGCACCAGGTCATCGACATACGCACAAACAGAAGAAAAAAAAAAGATTCCAGTACACAGTACTTATCTACCCCCCCATTTAATTTCACCCCATACGAACACCTGTACAAATCTTTATATCACACATACACAGAACTTACAGGTTTTAGTAATAATAGCGGCGCTCGCGCACGCGTCGTACGACAGATGTTCGCGGTCGGGTCACTTCGGGCCGAGTCGGCGAGGTTCGGGAGATGTTTTTGTCGGGTCCCGTTTTTGAAAGGTCTTTCTTGATCTTGAATGAGAGCCGTGTTAGGATAGTTTTATAGTTCCTTAAACATGAGATTAGAGGCTTTCGTTTTGTCTGAGTTTTCAGATCTTCTGACTAAAACTGTCTTATTAGGAGGGTTCTTCACATTTTGCCGTGCAAAAGTCGAAACACAAACTACAACGTATCACATCATCATCAGCCTATAATGTCCCACTGCTGAACACAAGCCTCCTTTCACAAATCAGGGTGAAAGGGAATGGGCAATACTCCACCACGCATGCCCACTGCGGGTCGGTAGTGCGGGGTAGTGTTCTACCAACTGTTGGAGTTGTCAAGCCGCCTAGTAGGCCTCCAACTAGCTTAACGACTATCACTATTAACTGATAACCGGGACCAACGGCTTTACGTGCCTTCCGAAGCACGGAAACGCTCGACTTGAAATTCCACTAGGCAGTCACCCATCCATAATTTTACTCAATTTATTCAGTACTAGCTGTCCCCCGCAGTTACACCCGCGTTTACGGGATAAATAGTAATCTATTATGTCCTCCATACCATAGGCTATCTGCATTCCAAATATCATCGCGACCGTTTCAGTGGTTCAACTTAAAAAAATAGAAATTGACCACATTTAGGGCATTACAATTATACCGATAATTTGTTTTATCTGTATAATTTTTGTATTGAGTATCTTCTATCCTTCAGCCATTTTTCTATGGATCAAAAATGCCAATTATCGTCTTATTTGCATTATAATAATGCCTTCGCGCAAATACTCCAGCGACATTTTAATTGTGTTTAGGGGATGTTTGGCTGCTACGATTGATCTGGCAGCTTGCAAAAAGTATTGAAATAGTTCTTTGAGTATCATAAAAATCAGCTGGCAGAATTTAAGAAAAGCACTTAACGTACTTTTCTTAACCTTTAATGCCTGTTACCTGAAAATTTGCCCACGGGACAAGTTTGCTGGTATTCATACGTTTGAAGTACGTACTAACACTACTCAATTCTATACATTTTGTCCGTTAGAAAATAAGTTATGTCTGGCGAGCCTGGGATCTCGGTCTATTACAGAATACCGCAGCCAAATAACAATATTGTGTTCCTGCGCGTGAGTAAGGTCGCCAGAGCTCATGGAGGGAGGAAAGGTCGGTAACGCGTTGGTGATGCCTCGTGTGTTGCAAGCGTGCCTTGTGATGTGATACAACACCAGTGGCATCACAAGCGTCCATAGAGCTACGAGGACCGCTTACCACCAGGCGGCCTTTTGTTTATCTGCTAAGTCGTCATCGAAAGGGAAAAGCAAACATTGACCTGATTAGGGTCACAATTTAGAAGTTGTCCATCTATTAGAGCAGTGTTTTTCAATCTTATTGATTTCGCTACCCCCTTACTGGTTAATAATTCTTACCCCCTTGTCAGACAGACAAAGAAAGACTACGATAATGATTTTCTATATTTTGATACCTTTACTTATTAGTCTGCAAGAAGCCGCGAGAGGTTTGCAACTAAGTAAGAGGTAAGTTGGACGCTCGCTTGCGCGAAGTCTACCTTGCCTTTTTCCTTCTGCCGGCGACCCCCGACTAAGGTTTCGTGACCCCCCTAGGAGTCGCGAACCACAGATTGAAAAAAAACGGAATTAGATATATACATGTATTTAAGTACATTACCAAAGTTTTATATCAAAAATCTTGCAAATATTGAAGAGCCCTCGGCTATTATGAAGTATTTATACCATTATTATGCCGTTATGCCGGCCTATCCATAAGTGCCGGTTTCCCACCCTATACTTTAGCAATATACCAGTTTAGTCTGTAATCACGCCGCTGTTCGATACAAATCAATTTTGCTTCGTTTTAACTGCATATGCGGCTTCTATAACAGTTAAAGTTGCACAATTCTATGTTCTTGGGGAAATGTTGAATTGATTTCTCTAATACATGAGATTCGTGTTATTTGTCTTTATCTATGACAGTATAAAGGAAGGAGCAAGAATATTTTTTAAATATTTGACTGCAAATACTGAATTAAGAAATAATTATAATATTATGCTGATGCGCTCCTGGTGTAGCATGATTATCCGTTCTTAATCATTCGGCAAAGATAAGCTACCACTTGTGAGGCCGCTACCTGGATGGGTGACCGCCTAGTTGTATTTTGAGCGTTTTCTGGGCTTCGGACGGCACGTAATATCACTTAATTGTGATAGTCGTTAAGCTAGTCGGAGGCCTCCTAGGCGGGTTGACAACTCCAACAGTAGGTTGACCACTAGCCTACCTCCACCGATCCGCAGTACTACCCGTTCCCTTTCACACTCATTTGTGTGCAGGAAGCCTGCGCTAAACAGTGATATACATACTACGTAATGGACATCCACACCAATATATCATCGCCCACAGTCGTCACCCGTAATGCATTGGCGTAACAGTCCCTATAGCCCCGATCGATCGACTGATGGTAAGCTGTTACCATAGTCCATAGTTGCTTGTAAGACCAAGTTTTCACTCGCAAGTTAAGTTTACAGTCCTGAAGAACCCCATGGTATACTTGCTAGGAGACCTCGAACTAGCTCCCCAATTAAGTGTTATCCGGGACTAATACCTTGACGTGCCTTTCCAGTATTATCAGGCGGGCCATATGCTAGTTTACTACCAAAACCAAAAACCCTGCATTTCGGTCACGGAAGTAGGGCGTCCACTAAAAAGCCAATGCCTTCCACACACGTCACCATAACACCATCGCATCAATGATTCAGGTGTCAATTACCGTCGGCGATCCTCGCTCTCACATATTGATGGTGTAATACTGAGGGATATGGTGCGATCAATGATGCAGTATTGTTTTTAGATTTGATTGGTTCAGGATGATGAAATATGTATGGTGAAGACGTAGAAGCTTCAATGGTTGAAATAGGCTGAAGGGAGTCGCAGGTTTGATCATAATAATATCCTGGCACGTTCTTCACACGGCAGTGTGATCCCAAACTAAGCAGAGATTGTAGGTACTGTGGAAACCACTTATGGCCGATTCCTGTAACTTACGGACCGTTAGTGGTAAAAATTAAGACTTGTATCTTTGTAAATATTATTGGTAAAGGCCTTCCATAGTAGAACCTCCCATATGGAAGTAGCTATCACAGGTAAAATTTGCTTACGGATCTATTAATATGCCCAGGGGCCCAAGTCTGCTATTACAATTGTGTTCCAGTGAACTATCAGTGGTGTCAAATTTTACACATTTTAGTTTTAGTAGTCTACTAACACAATACCGTCATAATGGCGCCATAATAGCTTTCCGATGATTTTCCACTGAAACCACAATCGTGTCACAATGATCTTTTAGTTGTCAGTTTTGACAGTTTTTGTACTAAAATTCTTTTCGTTCATTATGAGACCATTATGAATTAGTAGGCTGCGCACATCGGCTCAATGGAATTGCAATAGTATCGTGTCAGTATGACATTTTAGCAGACTTGACCCCCTGTTTGGCCATAAACAATGCTACCATTGCTAAACAAAACGTTACGATTTAGTTTATAGGAACCGAGCAAATGATAATACTACTGTAAAAAAATATAACTAGCTTTCTGACTCGCGGACTCACGAGCGATACCTAATTACTTACCCTATTTTACCCCCTTAGTGGTAGAATTTTGGAAAAACCTTCCTTAGTGGATGCCTACGTCATTAAGGAACCTGTGTCCAAAATTTGAAGTTACTAGACCCTGCAGTTTGAACTGTGTGCATATGACAATCAGTAATCTTAATCTCACTAAAAACATTCTATAAAAAACTAGCCAAGTCTCGATGGAAGCGGCCCTCCATTTGAATATTTTTTGTAAAGGCGGTATGTCGATCTCTAATAGTTTGGTTGGGCTCTTGTTTTTTCTAATCAGGGTCACCAGGTCAGATCTTCGATTATCCTAGTTTTTATAGTTTTCCCTTTATGTGGCCATTAAACCCTAACCCTGTACCAAATTTCAGCTCTCTGAGTTTATGGGAAGTACCAGTTCTATTCTGATGATCATGAGTGAGTGAGTGTCATAAATGCGAAACTTTGCTTTCGCTTAACTTCGGAACTAAATGACTTACAGACTTGAAATTTTGGATTTTAAGTATGTGATTATAGCTTACTGGATGACGAAAATTTCTGCGTTCTGGTCTTATCCAGAGGTTCTCAAATAGGGGCCTGAAAATGCGGCGAAATGGTTCCAGTAAAGGATGGTACGGCAGTGTTTGCTTCGCGCTCGACTTGGCGGGGGCACTGCCGTGCCCCCCGATTTAGCCGGCATACTAGAAATCACCAGGCGTTTTGTCAATTGTCAAAATTCAACCTACTTACCGCGACCTACCACATTATATCACAGAAAATTATCATTAATTAGATTAATTACTTCGACGACGACAACAAACCAAGACTTAAAAATAACAATGTATTAATATATCGTCTAGCCAAATTACCCCATAATTTCTAGGCCGAACAGAACTTTGAAGAACGAAGTAAGGACAAAAATGTATAAAATAGTCACGAACAACGCTTAGCGAGGATAGTCGTCTAAATCGATGCTGAAAGAAACCTTGCCAAGTTCCCTCACAGGTTTTAAATACGTGACGTGTGTTTGTGACAGAGGGAGTTGCTATTGCTATCGTTAATGTCAAAATTGGCATAAGTTACTTATTATGCAGCTCATCCCTCCCGACTGATATTATAAATGCGAAAGTGTCTTTGTTGGTTTGTCTTGTCTTGGAGTTATATAGGCTATTTTTATGTAGTAGTAGTAAGGCGACGTACAGTCCCACAAACTTACTTATTTGACCCGGTGAAAGAGTCGCTGTTATCGCATTTGATGGAGCAAACAACCAATGAACGTATTGGTTATATTTTCTTTGAGTAATGGCGAATAATGGCGTGGTTAGTTCTTTTGCCCACCGGGCCAGATAAGTTTGTGGGACTGTACCTCATCCTAATTGCTGCTCCCGTGTTCTTATAGTACCTATTTCTTAATTAATTTTTGAACATGTTTCGGATAGCATATCAAATAATAAAAAACTACCTTGTTTCAAAGGGTTTAATCCTCTGTCGTTCAAAATACTCCAATTATGGATAATCATCATCATCAGCCTATAATATCCCACTGCTGAGCACAGGCCTCCTTTTCCAAATTAGGGTGAAAGGGAATGGGCAGATACTCCACCACGTGTGCCTACTGCGGATCGGTGGAAGTAGGCTAGTGGTCAACCTACTGTTGGAGATTTCAAGCCGCCTTATAGGCCTCCAACTAACTTAACGACTAACACAATTAAGTGATAACCGGGACCAACGGCTTTACGTGCCTTCCGAAGCACGGAAACGCTCGATTTGAAATACCACTAGGCGGTTAACGATCCAGGTACCGACCACGACAGTGGTAGCTTAACTTTGCCGATAGATTAAGAACGTCTAATCATGCTACACCACAAGCGCTTCCAAGTATGGATAAAGCTAAAAAACTTTTCAGATATCATCAAATATCTATGATTCGGTAAAAAAAATGCATTTCGTCTACAATCACACTATAGTAAATGCTAATTTATTTGATTTTTTTACACTCTTCATTTCAAAGGAACTGACAGAACCCGAAAACGGGCTTGGTGATTTTTTGAAAAAAGCTTCATAAATAACATAGCAATAGACATCAATCTCCATCGTCACACGTAGTAGAAGCCAAGAGAGGTCGGCCATTGGGAACTTTTAAACGGCAAAGTTTAAAAGACGTAGAAAGCCTATGCAACATACCGACTCTTGCATGTTTTATGAAGTTTCCACTTGGCGAGGGGTAGCCGGGTCTTTGAGGCTGTCAACTCTTATTTTGTTACTTGAATTATTTCACTCAATTCATATATACATATACTGCTTACCATCAGGCAGGCCGTATGCTTGTTTGCCACCTTAGTGGTATAAAAAAAAAAAAATAATTTAAGGCCTGCTCAAATTGTAAGCGTCATACGTCGTTACCAAGCTTTTCAGGCCCGATCTAAGCTTAAATTCACAAAAATGGGTTTCTTTGAGAGTCGAGTATGACGTAACGCAATGAAATACCTACCACAAAAAATTATGTGGACAGACGAGGGTTTAGGAATAGAATATTAAAAAGTGCTTTGATATTCCCAACAAAAATTCGTAAGTAACGTGTAAAAAAATCTTTCGCGTCGAAATTCTCCGTATTTTCAGCTTTGACAACAATTTTATTTTTAAGAATAGATACTGAATTATATTAGAATGTTAACCGGACACTTATTTAATTGAATGTGTATATTCTGTATAATCTAAAGAAATCCCGTAAATAACAGTCCATTTCATAGAGTCGACACATTTATGATTTACCATTTTCAACCCTATTCCAGTCCGCGCCTTAAAGTCAGCTTCTGTGGAGATGGGTCCCTTATTGGTGCTGATTCTGTTGTTCACAACTAAACTAATTTAGTCTCACTATATCTTTTTCTAACGAAGAATATGAGAAAAGAATGCATGAAATGTAGTCCTGTCAAATTAGTCCCATGCTAGTTTTCAACGTAAATTTTGTCGCCATCAAAGTTGGTTACGTCTATTTACCCGCAAACGAAAACGGCAAAGATTTGACAGCTCTAAATATATTCTATCCTTTTTCAATAATGTTTGTAAGAAAGAGATGTGATGTGATTAAAAATAGTTTAGTGCGATTTACAACAGAATCGGCACCATTGTATTTACGTGCGACTAAACGACAAGAGCGTTCGATTAGTCATTCTTAATCGTACAGCGAAGTTAAGAAATCACCGATGAGGACGATATCCGGATGGGTGACCGCTTAATGGTATTTCAGAGGGTTTTCCGTTTTTCGGATGGCTCACGTAAAGCCGTTGGTCCCGGTTATCTTGATAGTGATAGTCGTTAAGCTAGTTGGAGGTCTCCTAGCCGGCTTGAAAACTCCAACAGTAGGTTGACCACTAGCCTACCTCCATTGATCCGCAGTGGGCACGCGTGGTGGTGTATTTCCCATTCCCTTTCACACTTTTTAAGAAGAGCCTTGAAATCAGCAGTGGGATTTACAGGCTCCTACCATACTATACTATTTACTAGACATACAAACATATTATTTAAAATGTTTTGTAACCAACCGACTTCAAAAAAAAGGAGGAGGATTATTTATTAACCGATTCTTTTTTGAAAGGGTACACTTCCCGTTTGGTCCCATTGTCATCAGGTCAGGATTTGATTACTTTTTAGTGTACTTTGAAGTCGGTTTAAGTTTTTTGTAAAACAGTTCATCTGACCTTATACCTAAATGATATCCCTATTTTATTTTTAGACCCACAACATACTCAATCAAAAATTATCTCCGGGGTAAGAAATTGAAGAAAACATATTTTGCTATCACAAACTTGAAAGCAATCCTAATTATTTAGCTTTATGACTGAAACTTCACTTTCAACTGTAAAAAAAAAACTTTCCCTTCATACACCGCCTTTTTGTACCAATATGTAGTTGTAAAAGCACAGAGCTTCTACTCCCTTACTATTGCCATCTCATCCTGTTTATCAGCCCGTCTCGCTCTTCAAAGAGGGGGGAGCGGGCTGGCAACGTCGCTCAACGAATGTGAGTCAAGCCGTCAAAACGGCAATGCTACACTGTTGGATAAAGAAGTAGCTTTGTTTACAAGTTTAGTGAAGCACGCTACAATAGTTTTAAATTCGTACGCGTTATAATTTTATAGACAATGCGAGAGATAATGGGCTAAAAATCCACTTGGAAAATATTCAGTTAGTGTAAACACTGTAAAGTTTGTAATGTTACGTGTGAGCGGGAAGAGAGATAAAATTGAGATTGATTCGCTTAATTGACATTTCACTCTCGCTATTGTTGTGAGAACAAGGATTTACTATATTGGATACTAAAGTAAACATTTTATAATATTAAAAATATCTCCATAAATAAATACAATGCATGCAAAGATTTGGAGATTTTAACTGACATTGCTTTTTACTTTTTAAGTTGTTTTAGGCGTCGCATTCGTTTTCAGAAACCGTAGTTCTAATGCGTGTAATGCCATTAATTAGCGCGTTATTTGACATAGTATGCAGATATGGCCGGATGTTAGCGCGCTAAGATGCTAATAGCATTATTAATGATAGACGTTAGGCGATAGCTCAATTCAAGTGTAGCCACTAATTTAGTGCATTACACGTTTACCGATAATTGAACGTTAAGCGGCGTCACACAGGTGAAGCATAAGTCTGAACCTTACGAAACGTAGTTCTAATAACAGGCAAAAAGCTTTTCAATTGGAAAGGAAATATACGGGAGGAGAAAGAAAGAAAGATGATATGAGTAACAAAGGAGTGAATGCCGATACGATGGATGAGGGCAGAATGCAATATGTTATCTATATAGCACTGACCACAAATGATTGGGAACAAGACAGGCAGATGATGATTTTGTTACATAAAGTTACTAAATAATTAGGACTAAACGGAAAAGCTAAATTCAAATCTTCTGGTATTTCATCCAAAAGCGTCCTTAAGGTGAGTCCGAAATCTTCAAAAAACAAAAGGAATGAATCACGCATCTAAATCCAAAGCAATATAAATTGATACCATGTTAAACAACACGAAATGTTAAATGTTATTTTAGAAACATTCGTAATCGAGTTTTTACTACTTCGGACAGCCGTCGTGAGGTCGATACGATCTGACTCTCTCCGATGTTAATATGTTATTAAAATCCCATTACTCTGGGACACTTTATAGTTTGCGGACGTCTGTATCAGAATTCAGAATGTATGTCAGTTGCGATTTCGTTTATGGAAGATATCGGAAGGAAACCACACTGTGGTAGTATTATATGCCTGACTTCTATTATCAGATTGAAGATCACTCGCCAAGCAGATACTGGTGTGTTCTGGCAGTTGGGTGTTCCCAAGATTTGTGGACTTACCACCTTCGGGCACATCATCGCTCCAAGCGGTGATAATCATTAGATACACAATCCCAGTCTCGAACTCGGTTGTCTTGAAGGTACTCAAATGTAATCTAATCTTTGATGGTCCCAATCCCAACTCTCAGGGGTAGTCAGTCAGTGATTGGACTATAGGCTTTACCCACTGCTGCTAATCATGTTATTTAATTATCTTTAAAACGCATGTTTCCAATTGTTATTGTGTGAAATTGATAAAATATATGTCGTGGAAGATCATAATTTTATCTTTGGACGTCAAAGCTGTTTATTAATTTTAGGCACATATGAAAGACAAAAGACTCAGAATTTATATTACCAAATTCAAAACACATCATTCTTGTCCTATTAATGTGATAATGCTGAGAGTTATGTTCCTCTAAAAGAGACCAGCAGTATTTAATTAAAAAGAATAGGGTCGATTATAAAATCAAATCAATCAAATACATCGACTGTAAATCTAGTATTGATAAAAGGGCTTAATAAGTAGCTGTTACTATTCAGTGATAAAAAAGAATGCGATGGAAACAGTGTGAATATCAGCATATTTGATGATAGTGATAATTTGAAGGTTATCATGACGATATTCGTGAAATTATATCGAAAATGCGAATGCGGATATGATCGCTAATGATGATGCTATTGCTAATGCAAA